>VSMD01132499.1:0-129011 GCA_008750895.1 Mirza zaza | reverse complement strand
TTACTGTAGTACCTATGTGTCCACTCAGGTGCTGCTCAGTTAATACCAGTTTGCTGGTGAGTATATGTGGTGCTTGTTTTTCCATTCTTGGGATACTTCACTTAGTAATATGGGTTCCAGCTCTAACCAGGAAAATATAAGATGTGCTATATCACCATTGTTTCTTAGAGCTGAATAGTACTCCATGGTATACATATACCACATTTTATTAATCCATTCTTGGATTGATGGGCACTTGGGCTGTTTCCACAGCCTTGCGATGATGAATTGTGCTGCTATAAACATTCGAGTGCAGGTGTCTTTTTTGTAGATTTGCCTTTATCTCATCGTGGTAAAATGTGTTGCAAAGTTTATCTCTTTTCCTGTATTTTAAAGAAGCTCTATAAAAGAGTGATTATCGGGTTCATTGAAAGAATAGTAGAAAATTCTCAACAAAATTCTAGGTAACCAAACTCAGCAGCACATTAAAAAGATCATTTATCATGATCAAATGGGATTTACCTCCAAGATGCAAAGATGATTCAACATACACAAATCTATAAGTGCGATATGCCATATTAATAGAATGACAGATATAAACCAAATTATAATTTTAATAGATGTAGAAAAATGGTTTAACTAAATTCAACATTCTTGCATAAGGAAAACTCTCAAAAAATAAGGTATTAAAAGAAAGTTCTTCAACACCATAAAGGCCATGTATGACAAACCCATTGCTAATATCATACCAAATGGAGAAAAAGATGAAATCTTTTCCTTTGAGATTAGGAACAAGACAACTATGCTCACTCTTTCCAGTTCTATTCAACATAGTACTAGAAACCCTAGCCAGATATTAGGCAAGAGAAAAAATAAATAAAAGGCATCCTAATTGGAAGGGAAGAAGGTAAAATGTAACTGTTTTGTAGATGACATGGCCTTAAATAGATGAAGCCCTAAAGACCCCACCAAAAAAATGTTACAACTAATAAACAAATTCAAAAAGGTACAAGATTCAAAAATCAGTAGTGTTTCTATACACTAACAGTGATCTGAAAAAGAAATCTAGAAAACAAATACATTTTCAATAGCTACAAAAAGTAAAGCACTTAGGAATATATTTAACCAAGAAAGTAAAACATCTGTAAACTTACAACTAAAACACAGATGAAATAAATTGAAGAAGACACAAATAAATGGAAACATAACCTGTGTTAATGGATTGAAATAACTAATATTGTTAAAATGTCCATTATACCCAAAGCAATCTACAAATTCAATGCAATCTGTATCAAAATTCCAATGACAATTTTCCTAGAAACAGAAAAAAATAATTGTAAAATTTCTGTAGAATCACAAAAGGTCTCAAATAGCTAAAGCAACCTTGAGCAAAAAGAACAAAGCTAGAGATATCACAGTATCTGCCCTTAAAGTATACTTCTAAGCTGTATACTTAGCATGATACTGGCAGAAAAACAAACACATAGATCAATGGAATAGAAGGAAACTAAATTTCAATAAAGTTGCCAGAACACATAATAGGGATAGAACAGTCTCTTCTATAAATGCTACTGGAAAGACTGAATATCCACATGTAGAAGAATGAAATTAGATCATTATATCATATCATATATGCAAAAATCAACTTAAAATGGATTAAAAATTTACATGTAAGACCTGAAACTGTGAAACTACTAGAAGAAAATATAGGTGGAAAGCCCCTTGACACTGTCCTGGGCAATGAGTTTTTTGGATAAGACCCAGAAAGCACCAGCAACAAAAACAAAAATTGACAAATAGGATTATAACAAACTAAAAAGATTCTGTACACCAATAAAAAATGTCAACAGAGTGAAGAGACAACTACAAAATGGGAGAAAATATTTACAAACCATATATCAGATAAGGGTTAGTATTCAAAATATACAAGGAACTCAATAGCAATACTCATCTAATTAAAAAATGGCCAAAGGACTCGAATAGACATTTCTCAAAAAAATACATACAAATGGCCAACAGGTTTATGACAAAATAGTCATTATTACTAATCATGAGGGAAATTCAAATTAAAATCACATCACACTTGCTAGAATTGCTACTATTGAAAAGACTAAAGGTAACAAGTGTTGGCAAGGATATGGTAAAAAGGTAATCTTCGCACACTGTTGAGTTAGTACAGTCAATATGCTAAAAGTATGAAATTCTTCAAAAAGCTAAAAATAGAATTACCATGTCATCCACCAATTTCACTACCAGGTATGTATCTAAACGAAATGAAATCAGTATGTCAAAGAGATATCTTCATTCCCATTTTATGACAGCATTATTCACAATGGCCAAGACCTGTAATCAACCTAAGTGTCCATCAATGGAAGAATAGATAAAGAAAATATGATATATATATATACAATAGAAGATATTTAGCCATAAAAAAGAAGTAAATTGTGTTATTTGCAACAACATTAATGAACCTGGAATATATTATGTTAAGGAAATAAGCCAGACACAGAAAGACAAATACTATATGATCTCATTTACATATGAAATCTAAAAAAATGTTGATCTCATTGTAGTAGGAAAAAGAAGGGTGGTTACCAGGGGCTATGTCAATGCTGGTGAAGGAATTGAGGAAATGTTGGGAAAAAGTTACAAAATTTTTGTTAGATAGGAGTAACAAGTTTAAGAGATGTGTTATACAACATGGTAACTATAATTAATAACAATATATTGCATTCTTGAAAAACACTGAACTGAAGAGTATATTTTAAGTTTTCTCACAATAAAAATGACAACTACTGGAGGCAATACATGTTAATTAGATTGATTTAGCCATTCTACAATGTATCTATATTACAAAATATCATGTTGTACACCATAAATATATACAATTTTATCTGTGGATCTAAAAAATATATTTTTTAAAAAAACAAAATACAATAGAATTGACCTGTAAATGCCTATAGGACTGAAATTGTTTTTTGTTTGTTTTTTGGTTGTTTTGAGGGGGGAGGTGAGGTACAGAAGTATTTTTCTCAAACATTTTAATTCATATAATGGTTATTCTTTCTTTCAAGTTTTCAATCTCTTCTGACAATTTTAGCATTTTATTAATGTACCTATTTTAATATAGTTCTTTAAAAAATCTCTGAAATTACTTGTACTACAAAGCACTTGGATTATAGTACAGCTTTTCTTTCACTGTCTTACTTTAAAGAGAGCAATTTTTAAAGGTTCCCAGAAAAGTGCCATAAGATTGAAAATAAAGATAAAAAATTTTACTTCTCCTTGAATTATATTTAATAAAAGCAAACAGAGGTGAATTTTGCAATCTCAACAAGAAAACATAATACACTTTTTGAGGTATAAGGACAATTTCAAATACAAATTGAGAGAGACCATGTGAAATGTCAAAACAATGTGAAATTTGATGATATTAATTGCATCACTGATAATTGGCTATTGAATTTAGAGGCATAAAGGCAATTTATATATTTATAAAGTTCATTAAAATAGCGGTAATATACTATAAAGATAAGTAAAGAACATAATTTTGAAACTTAGAACATGCAGTGGTAATGGTCTTATATTTTTTCATATTTGGTAGGAACTGATAGCAGAATTGTTCATCATAAAATTCACAGCAGTTTTATCCTAGTGCACATCGAAATGTCATGATTAGAGGAAGGTGGGGAATGGGGTGGGATTTAATGAGTAAAATATTTTGTTTTATGAGCTTTTATGTAGGGATTTTTTCCTAAGGATTTCTTGTATTAACTCAGTAAATATCATCCATGTATTTCATAACTACTAGTTTTCATATTTGATGTGAATTACCAGACTGTGTTTGATTTTGAGAAAATACCATTTTGTTGAGCAAGTGGCAGTGTTGCCTATGAATAGGAGAGGACATGCCAGCACTTTGGCCCTCTGTTTTGGTATTGGAGTCATCAAGAAAACACAACACAGTTAAGCACTGGATAGAATAAGCTTTACTCATGTAAAGAAGACACAAAGCAAGATTGGCTTTAGTAGTGGCCATCAATCCGGGCATCTCTCCCAACAGCAGCTGCAGAGCAATTGATGTGCTCATGCTCCTCCTGTGTGGTGGTGGGAGGACCCCATCCGCTCCCCGCAGGAAACAGATACAGCAATGAGTTTAGCCAGGTGTCCTGTGATGCACATGTGTAAGCAGGACAAAGGAGCACACATTGTGTCTGAAATGGGAAAAGGTATCTCTACCCAAGGTAAAAAGTTCAGCACAGGCTATGAGAACATCTTATCTTATGGTAAGGATGTGTTTCAGGCTCAATTCACATATTTCTGTGATCAAAGGGAGTTAAAAGACTTGTGTGCATTTGAACACTTATTTTAATCTTTAAAGGTAAATGTTACAAATACGCCTTATGTTTAAAAAATGAGGAAATTAGAGTAGTGCATACTTTAATAAAAACTGGTTTGTTGTGTGGAACGAAGTCTGTAGTTACAGAACATGCAAAGATATAGGATACAATTTGGATATATGTTATACATAAAAGGGCTAATGTAAAAAAAATAACAACTGATGGAAGAAAACAAGTACTGGTGTATATCATGACAAGAACTGTAAAAAAATATGACAAAATGAAATAGAATAATGGAATTGTAGACATAGAAGTTATATTTATGTGTAAAATACTACATATCTCCCATTTTATAAATAAATAAATGGTACTGAGTGACTTTCCTTGGATAAGGTAGCTAGGAGTAGAATCTATACTTTTTTTTTTTTTTTTGAGACACAGTCTCACTCCGTCACCCAGGCTAGAGTGTCATGGCATCTGACTAGCTCACAGTAACCTTAAACACTCCTGGGCTCAGGCGATCCTCCTGCCTCAGCCTCCTGAGTAGCTGGGACTACAGGCATGTGCCACCATGCCCAGCTATATATATATATATATATATTTTTTTTTTTTTTAGTTGGCCAATTAATTTCTTTCTATTTTTTAGTAGAGATGGGGTCTCGCTCTTGCTCAGGCTAGTTTCGAACTCCTGACCTTGAGCGATCCGCTTACCTCGGCATCATAGAGTGCTAGGATTACAGGGTGTGAGCCACTGTACCTGTCCTAGAATCTATACTTTTAATTGGCAAATAATAATTATATATCTTTATGTAGCACAATATGATGTTTTTGGTATATGTACACATTTTAGAAAGATGAGATCAAGCTAATTAATATTATCTATCACCTCACCCATATTCTTGATTTCTATTTTACAGGGTTTTTACTCATAGACCTCAGGGTTAGGAGAGGTTTTTTACGTCCACCTCACAGATTAGTATTGTTATTGATTTTGTATGTTCCATTAGCTGTACTGAATAGAAAATGGTAGAAAAAAAGAAAGCAGATCTCTGGGGAGGAACAGCAGACAGTAGGATAAATAAAAATAGGCTACTGTGAAATCTAACTATGCTCTTTTATCTGGTATCATTGCCAAACCCACTTATCTTCTGTTTTCTTGAGTTTTAGCCGCCTGAGGCTTGAAAGTCACTTTTCTGAGGCTCCATATTCCCTAGTCTAGCAGGAAAAAAAGAAAACAAAAACTGAAATCATACACCCCCTGGAAGCTGTTTGGCCTCAAAGTGTCATATGCTAAGTCACTTGTCATTGCTGCCAATCTACTCTTTCGTGTACAATGCTACAACTCAACAAAAGTAAGTGTTCATTTTCTATCCTTTGGCATGTTTTTGGAATTTATACTCACCAGGTTAATTTAAAGTTTGTGAATCACCTTTAAAACCTTGAAGTTGACACATACATTGTAAAAATAGAAACTACATAATATTGCAAAGAGATTGTTAAAGAATACCTTAGGTAGTTGGCATTGTTTCCAGCATACATATCAGTGACAAGGTTGGCCCGGAGAATATACACGGTTCATGCTGAAGACTTCCAACAAGTTATACTTGATTACTAATTCAAACAAATATGTTTCTTTAAGTAAAAAGATACTATTTTGCATCTAATAAGAAATGTTAATTTTATGTTGTATTGCTGCGTTGAATTTTTCCTACTTCTTTATATTTGGTTTGTATTTACCATATTTCAACCAGTTATGTAATCATTTGGTTAAATTTTCTTTTGTTTTAATTATTGGAACAATAATTTATTCATCAAGAAACTAGAGAGATTAAAATATAATGATAACTTCTCTATTTTGCTTTTATTAAAAAATCAAGGAGATCCACATGATGACTACATAACTACATAGCATGTTTTTTTAATCTAGTATCCTGCTAATTATCAAGTTTCTCTGTATCTACAGAATGATATAATTTTAGCGTATATTAAGATGTGATACATGATTTATAAGTCTATCAAGAAAATTTGTCATTTCTAATTTTTTATATTAAACTAGTAATTATTTATTTAGATGTTTATAATTTTATGTCTGCTCATTGGTGAACATTATTAGTAAGTGAAAATTAACTATGCAATTCTTAACAGACTTCAATTTGACGTATAATACATAATAGTACCAGCCTTTTAAATTCACTTCTAAAATAAAGCACATCTAATAAAATAATTTTTTAAATTTTAAAACATTTAAAAAACCATAGTGAACTAAATGGAAAAATGCAATCGATTCTGAACAATCAGCATAAATGTCATTCAGATTTTCTTAATTTAAAACTTTTGACTTTGGGGTATTTGATCATAAGAGGAACATTTTAGCTAACACTGTACATATAGCTACCATCCTTTTATGTGAATCGTTCCTATGTTCTATCTTAATGACCAGTTGTAGAGTCTATATTTACTCTGAAGAAAGTGTATGGAAAATGAATACAATTATCTTTTTTAAAAATACAAAGACAGCACCATTTATATGTCCTTACGTTGCTCTGGATTTAGATAATGTTTTTCTACATTTGTACAATATAGTTATTCTCACTTATGGTCTTCCTGTTGCTGGAGGAAGAAAAGCATTACTTAGAGAGAATATTCTGATGGGTAGTATGACCATAGTCATCTTTATTTGTGTGCCTATGCTCAGTGCTGGAGGGGGTGGCAGAGCACAAGCAGGTATGGGTTCATTACTTAGTTTACCCATCTTCACCTTCAAATATTAGCATGTCTGTAATGTTCCTAAGAATTAAAGTTATGGGAATAAAATCAGTTCTTACTACTTTATTTACTTATATTTAAATGAATAAAAATTACATATTATAATTCTTGAAATATGGCGTGATAATTTATAATGTCATCCATTTCACTGTTATGGTGTTAGAACCACCTTCACTACCTTCAATATATCTTTTAGTGCATAAAGAAAGGCACTTTTCTGGGTCTGTTTGAAACAATGCACAAACCATACCACTTTCCTTTTGCTCATTCCTGAAATGCAACATAAATATACATACATACACCCACTCCTAGCAAAACAGCCAAATGTACCAGGAACAGATGGGAAACTGAGAGCCCATGTGTTCACATTCCTGCTATGCCAATAACTTGCCGGGTGATCTTGGGCAAGCTACATATCTTCAGCTAATTGCTATCTCTCTAAAAGAACAGAGCCATAGGGCCTGAATATTAGCTCTCAGAAGCCAAGTAATGAATTTGTCCCATCATCTTTCTTAATATGGAAAACATATTCAAATAACAAAGAGCTGGAATTGATCTTATTACTATTGCATAATCTCACTAGGTCTCCCCTGCTGTTCTGAAGGCTATAACCAAATGTTTTGCAATACCCATTAAAAAAAAGAACTTTCTCTACTACTACCACAGCAAGAATTATAAAAACAAATGAATTATCTAATACTGATACGGCAACAAAAGAAAAAAAAGATACATCTAACTTTGCCAAAGAAGACATACAAATGGACAAAAAAACATATAAAATAATCCTCAATAGTATTAGTCATTAAGGAAATGGAAATCAAAACCACAATGAGATTCCATTTTATATCCACTAGGACTGCTAAAATAAGAAAAGACAAAAATTAACAAGAATTAGTAACGATGTGGAAAGATTGGAGCCCTCATATATTGTTGATGGGATTGCAAAATTGTGCACCTACTCTGGAAAATAGTTTGAATCTTCTTCAAAATGTTAAACATAGAGTTAGCAGAAATTTCACTACTAGTTATATACATAAGAGCATTGAAAACATACGTCCACCCGAATACACATACATGAATATTCACAGCAGCATTATTAACAATAATTACAAAATGGAAAAACCCAAATGCACATAAACTAATAATTGGATAAATTAAAACTGAATATATTCATATAAGAGCATATTATTTAGCTATAGAAAGGAATAAAGTACTAAAACATGCTATAGCATGGATGAACCTTAAAAACATAATGTTAAGTTGAAGAAGCCGATCACAAAATGCCACATCTTATATGATCTTATTTATATGAAATGTTCAGAACAGGCAAATCAATAGAGACAGAAAGGGGATCCCTAGTTAGCAAGGCTGGCTCAATATTATCCAAGGTCACCTCCATCTACCTTCATGGACTTTAATAATTAAATTACAGGAAGGTATGAAGTGTCTTAAGCTGCTTTCTCCAGAAAGAGAAGCCTGAGAAAAAGTTTTTGTGCAGGTTTTTAGTTCAGTAAAAGTGAAACAAGAATGTAGTGACAACTATATAAGATTGAATTATGAAGTAGAGAAACACTGTAGACAAACTATTGCCTAATTCTGATGGGAGTACACCCCCCTTCCCTGCCCCACATAAATATCCATGTAAAATGTAATTCGAAATTGCTTGTGTGAGGAAAGAGGATCATTTATATGCCAGTATCCATTGCTCATTGGCCAGAGGTTAACCCTTTGCATGTTACCACCCTCACATGTTCTGTTAATGCAAACACAAGCAACTAGCAATTCTCACAGCATCCTAGGTTGAGGCTTTAGAAAGCAAGAGATACAGGTGATAGTTGAGTATAGGTGCTGTCATAATACATTTACTGGTAACATTATGGAGTAGTGGTTAAAAATAAGATATATTGAGAGACTATAATGCTGAGCACAAGGAATATATAATACAGAAATTCTATCCCTTTGTTCCCAAATATGTCCAAGGATGTGTTTGTACCAGCTCTTGGGAGTTGACCATATGCATGTCTTGCCAACTCTGAGTCTAGAAACATCCTGTTAGTACCTTGAAATTGGCCAGGATGGGAGTACTTACCCAATGGAAATGGGCAAACACTATAAATTAGCTTCTATTTGCTAGTAGGATATTAAACACTTATCAGTACATCTCCTAGCCATCATTCCTCCTAATTTTTGCTAACTAGAGATTATACTAGGGAATCAATATATTTACTGATGCCTAGAAATAAAAAACAACCTCTGTCACTCTTCTTTGTCTTATTGGGACAAGCATTTGAGGAATATGAGGGGAAGGAGACTACCAAAGAGTATATAATGTCAACAGAAAATGATGAATCGGAAAAGTATGCTTTTATAAATCATGGTCACATTTTCAGACATTGATATTCTGAAGTTAAGACATATATAACACTAAAAACAAGTAAACAATATAAAGAGGACCCCAAATATATACAAGCCTCAGTGATAGATCTTTACATAAGCTTTTTTATTTTGTGGTCTTCATTATGACACTATGAGATAGATAATTTTTGTTAGTCTCACTTTACCAATGAAGAAACTAAAAATCAGAGAATTTCAGCAATTTGTCCAAGGTAAATGTCAGTGATTTTTCTGCTACAGTACAGAAGCTACCTTTATGATATATTATTATCAAGTATAAAAGTAGAATTTGATTAAATAAATTTCTTTTTCTTCTTTTGATAGATGTTTATATAGAGTTGCCTTTTTTCTCCCTGGTATGTGCTAAATCACATTGAAAGTTCACTAATATTAATTATAGGGATATACATAAATAATTTTTTTGGTTTATAAAATAAATTTTTATGAGAGTAAGGTATGTATTTCCTTTGTCCTTTTTCCTCATAAAGAACAACAAACATTGCAAACCCACAATTTTTTGTTGTTCTTACTGTGTCATTGCCCAGGATAATCTATCTTTACAGGCTAGAGCATTGATTAGTGCACATTTGCCAGTGGACAGAATGATGTTGCATTAAAGACATATTAATATTCCTCACTGCTCTTCAACTTTTCTGTTCCCAAGTTTGTTGATCCAAATAAGTGACCATTTCATATATTTGCTTTTATTTCTTGCTGTGTCCTAGCTATTTTATTTCTGCTATCATTTCCTCACAATAATACTATGCTTAGCTATTGCCAAACTCTGACCTAAAGTACTAGGCTCAGGGGTCAGGGACCAGGCTGCCTTAGGCAATTTGACTTTCTAAGTGAGGGCAAATACATCTTTCTTACTACGTACTTTACCACAGGGGATGTAAGGAAAATCAACCTTTACATTGATTGCAGTAGTATACATTTACCTTTGGTTTGTGAAGTTAAAAATGCAGAGTTTTCCCCAGACTAATGGCCAGCTCATTTAATCCAGAAAAATCCCGAAATTAGATGAGATCGGCCTTTTTTTGAAACCTTAAAATTTGTACCCCTATAATATGCCGAAATAAAAAAAAAATCCCAAAATTAAATGGAGAAGAGGAGCGGAGGAAGAGGGAATCAAAGATTTTCAAAGGCCTTTAAAATCATGTTTTGTTTTTTTCTTGTTAGGGAAGAAAGAAAATCTCAAACATCAGGACATCACATTTCATCTGAACCACTTCCATATTAGGGGTTAATTTGGGACCCAGTGAATATGCATAAAAGGCAATGGATTTTTTTTTAGCAAAGTTTTTTGAGAAGACCCTGAAGATCTTGATGTGGCAGAGGCAATATCACAAACAAGTCTATTGCTGTGCTATTTGGAAAAGTAATTTTAATCCAATAAGGCTCATCTCAGAAATAAATATAGGCAGATTCCGTGACTTTGGCTAGTCGAATAGTTTTTGTTTCCTCTGCTTTTATTTTTCTTACCTGGTTATGCAACATAAGATTTCAAAATGAAAACAAACAAATAAACAAAAAAGCAACGTGCACTAGCAGGTAACTTTGGGCATATATAAAGGTTAAGGCATTGACCAGCACCAGCATGAGTCTTGGCCTGCTCCACATTGTTTTTTTTCTGTATCTTGTTTGGACAACATTCAAGGCTAAGGAAGAAATTGTTGAAAGAGTAACCTCTTAAATTCTGTGGCATTCCCAGAAGCTCCTATAGTCATTCTCAAACCCCATGTTTTCAAACTGTCTGTAACATTCACCCAGATTACAATTGGGGATTTCAGAAGCTCACAGTCTGTGGGTAAATCAACATCACAGTGGGGTGGATTTGTTCAGTGAACAGATAATACAGAGCCATACCATGAGATTTTATTATACCACTAAGCTGAGATAGAAAGAAAAAAAATCATTGTAATTATTATAAACCCAAGGGCAAAGTGATAATTTAAAAATACTGGTCTCATAACACTTTGTCAGTTGAACTTAAGATTGCACAGAGACATAATGAGGAATGAATGAGTTTAAAAAGTAGTTTTTCATTTTTAGTCAAAACTGGGATTGTGTTGAGAATGAAAGAAAAGCAAAGAAGTCATGTTGATTTAACTAGAGAAGAAAAGAGATTTGCTAAGAAAAAAAATGAAGGTCTTTTTTATTTTTATTTTTAAAGTGAAGGTCTTAAATAGAAATCTACAAAATAGGAAGCAAGAAAGATAGTGCCCATACATAATTAAGTATTTTAAAAGTCAAAACTAGCAAAGTTAAAGTTCTTTCTTTTTTGTTTAGAATTCAAAGAGATCTCATACAGCAAGAGAGAGTCAAGATGTTAGCAAACTAAAATAAAAATAAAATTTGGAAGCTTTCAATAGGAAGGCTGAGAGGCATACAAGTATAAAGAATTATACCCTAACAGTTCTTTTTGTTATTGGAACAATTACATTAGCTTATTAGGTTACATTTGGACACATTTTAGAAAAAGTTTGAGAATATCAGTACGAAATTCAAGTATTTGTTGATTTTCTTGATCAAAAAAAAATAATGTAAGTGGAAAAGCATGTAATTTTGTGCTATAAAAGAACACCAAACTATACATGGGACTTTTTGGAAGATGAGATGATAATGTTAAACAAAGCATGAAACAATAAATTATTTCCATCTTTTTGGAATTTTGGATGGATAGTTGATTACTTTCTCAGTGGAATTACCCTATTTGGGAAGTCAAGGGTTTTTTGGGTTTTTTTTTAATTGAATGTTTTTTCACACTCAGCATTCAAAAACTATATCTCTCACTTCAAAAGACCCATAGATGACCGGGTGTGGTGGCTCACACCTGTAATCCTAGCACTCTGGGAGGCCGAGGTGGGTGGATCATTTGAGCTCAGGAGTTAGAGACCAGCCTGAGCAAGAGTGAAACCCCATCTCTACTATAAATAGAAAGAAATTAGCTAAATAACTAAAAATATATAGAAAAAATTAGCCGGCCATGGGGAGCATGCCTGTAGTCCCAGCTACTTGGGAGGGACTAAGCTAAGCAGGATGATCTCCTGAGCCCAGGAGTTTGAGGTTGCTGTGAGCCAGGCTGATGCCATGGCACTCTAGCCTGAGCAACAGAGTAAGGCTCTCAAAAAAAATAAAAAGAGATTCATAGGCAGAATCAGGAAGACTCCCGCAATAAAACAAACATCTGGATCCAAAGCAAAGTGAAAATGAATAGAAAGATGATTCCTCAACAGCAAATGGTGCTTTTCCTGTAGTAGGTAGAAAATGGAAAAACAAGCACCACATATACTCACCAGCAAATTGGTATTAACAGATCAACACCTAAGTGGACATATAGGAATAACATTTAACAGGTGGGAGGGGAGAGGAGAAGATGGGTATATACAAACACAACTAGTAAGATGTGCAAGGTTTGGGGGATGGATACACTTGAAGCTCTGACTCGAGGGGGGATGGGGGTCATGGGTAATATGTGTAACTTTAACACTTGTACCCCCATAATACGCTAAAATTAAAAAAAAAAAGAATGAACCTAGGGTTAAAAATAAATTAACTTTTTTTTTTTGCCATGGCCTGCTTGAAAGGTATAGGAGACTAATAGAAGGTAATAAGACACACAATGAATTAATTCATAGGTGTACAAGCTTCCTGTGACTGCCATAGCGAAGTAAGAAAACTCAGAGGCTCAAACAACAGAAATTTATCACCTCACAATTCTGGAGCCTGGAAGTCAAAAATTAAAGTGTCAGCAGTACTGGTTTCTTCTGATGGCCATGAGGGACAATAGGTTCTATGCTTCTCTCCCAGCTTCTGGTAGCCTCAGGCATTCCTTGACTAGTAGAAGACATCCTCCTTGTGTCTACTCATTGTCTTTCCTCCATGCGTGCCTGTCTCTGTGACCAAATTATCCCTTTTTTTTAATGATGCAAGTCATATTAAATTACATTCTCTCCTAATGGACTCATTTAGCTTCATTATTTGCAAAGACCCTATTTCCAAATAAGGCCACAAATAAGGTCATATTCAAGGGTACTGGGATTAGGTCTTCATTATCTTTTTCTTTTCTCTTTTTTTCTGCAGGGACAGGGACACAATTCAAACCACATTAACAAGAATGAATGTTAGATAACAATAAGTATTAGATAAACAAGAAAAGACGTAACAGATAGGAATGTTTCTGATGTCTTTTAAG
Organism: Mirza zaza; assembly: GCA_008750895.1. NCBI lineage: Eukaryota > Metazoa > Chordata > Mammalia > Primates > Cheirogaleidae > Mirza > Mirza zaza. The sequence continues at coordinate 115,334 of VSMD01132499.1, read as the reverse complement.
TACTTTAAAATACTCATATCGTGTGAAATTAAAAAAGAAAATACTAAAGAAAGGGAAAAAGTCTTGTCATGTATATCACAATATATCACAGAATAGTCTCGAGGTTCGCACTAGACCTTTACATCCCACTAATTGGGGATAGTTTTGAAGGTGATTAGCAAATGGGGAAATGATGAGATCACTAAGAAAATACAGTAGGGAGCAGAAATCATGGACCTGGAAGTAACCTTTAGGCATCGGCAGCAAACTCATTAACATGGAGTCAAAATATGATGTGGAATCTTTCTAGAAAAGAAAACCTCAGAAAAATCTGAGTAAGAGAGGACTTTGGAACTCAGAGGAATAGCAGGTCTCAACATGCCCACATGTCCATAAAATTTAATGTTTCAGATTGCAGTGTCTAGGGAATACAATTAAACACAGTCTGTTTCTCTACAGAATTTTCATTCATTTCACCTATGCAGAGCCTTGAGTTCAGGTTATACAAGATTATTTAGAATTATAAGTTTGCAAATATATAAGATGAAAATCAAATAAAGGAACACAGGAGCCTCAAGGAAGCACAGGAGATAAGAATCATCTTCCTTGGAAAAATCTACATCTGTGCGAAAAATGAAACCATTTCAATGCAGAAACAGAAAGCAAGGAAGCAAGACTTTATAAAGCAAGATGCCACAACTTTTTCATAGGTGATTTTTCCCAAATGGGCTGTAAATTTTGAACAGCTTGTACTGACTGGCATCTTGTGAAAGTTGAAGCCTAAATGATTGTCTCATCTGTCTCATGCTTTCTATCTATCTGCATTTCTTCTGAACAACCCTGAATTATCACTTGGAAATGTTACTGCAAGGGGTCACATTAGGTGAATTTTTGGAGTAATAGAACCGTTCCTTAGAACTGGTGGAGTATGAAAGACATGAACAACTTGAAGTTGGTTTATCTTTTGAGGTGTTATTCTTAGAAAGACAACTGCAGAATAAAGTACCTGAAAATCTCACAGGCACTCCAATAAGACCTTTGTGGCAGTTTTAATTAAGCCATTCACCTTTATAAATATTAGATGTATCGGTCAACTATTGCTACAACAAAGCTTCATAACAAATCACCCCAGTGCTCAATGGCCTCCAGTAAGCATTTATTTTTCTTGTCCAAGAGTCTGTGTCTTAACTGGTACAGTTCTGTTTTAGGCAACAGTTCAACTGTGCTTAGCTCTAATGTTTGGGTAGATTTATGTGTCTCCACATTCTTTCTCCAGCTGCTTTCTGGTTACCAACAATATAAACCTGTTTAATAGCATGTTTAAGCTTTGGTTGTCAACACCTTTGCCAACCCCCACCAGCGGACACAATTTACATAATCCCACTTAAAGTCAGTGGGCCAGAGGAGTACACTGATTTAGACCATTTCTTCAAACGTCACCTGTTGAAACTTTATGAAGCTTTATGTTTTAAAAAAGTTTTATTTGTGACTAATGTTATTTTCCTGATGATTCTCAAAACCATGATCTCAGACCTATTTCTCACCTTAATTCCATATCTGTTACTACAGGTTATTTGCTATTTTCAATTATGTGTTTGATAATCAATTTGTTTTACAGTCTTTAAAACTTTACTGCTCTGTTATTGCTTCTCACTGTTTTACTTCTGTGTTTTTATAGATATCATCATTTTACAGTTCACATCGGTTCATATTCCATGATCTCGAGTTTTTACATTGTGTAATCAATGTGTTTTGATTTGTCTTCCCCAAATATTGCGCATATTGTACCATTTTGTTCATTCTGTTCCTTCTTATTTGAATAATCTTCCCATGATTCCATATCTTCTGCTCATAGGAAATATATCCACACACCAAACGTTTCAATAAGAAATGATGTCTTCTACTTCTGAATTTTCACTACACATGGTTTTCACCTATTCACTTTATTGATTTAGTTTTGCCTTTATGTATAATATGAGAAGGTTAACTGGGTTTGGGTCTTATGCCAATAATAACATTAAATTAGAATTATATGAAGAATACAAACTTTACTGATTAAAGTATTTTTCACCAAATTTTTATTATAAGATATACATTATTGAAATCACTCAGGATACAGTCCAGAAATAGAAACTATGTTAGTGAAACAGAGAGAATGTATTACAAAGAATTCTAGATATTGGAAAACTGAAATGTCTAAAGGGTACTACTGAGTTATAACAGAAGTAGCAAATGCAAAAAGCAGCTACCTTATCTAGGGTTGGGGGACAAGAGTACCAGGTTCTGATTATTAAAGTTTTCAACCATTTCACAGGGCTAGGGGAAGCTGAGGCCTTTCGGCCACACGTGGCCTTCCAGATCCTTAAATACAGCATTTTGACCAAATCCAAATTTTATAGAACAAATCCTCTTAATAAAGGATTCTGTATTCTTTAGGGATTTTTAAATTTTGTTTTGTTTTATAAGTTTTCAAAGGAGGGTAGAATTTTTTTAAATGACTTTAATTCACCATCTTTAATGAGAGTATTTCTATTATTTTAAGCCACCTATATAATTCTTTATTAAAAGGATTTGTTCTTTGAAGTTTAGAGTCGGTTGAGATGCTGCACTTCGGGATGTGGAGGGCCACATATGGCCTTGAGGCCACAGAAGAAAGGACACTGTAGAACTGCAACTCATATCTTGGAGAAAGTGGTATTATTGAATACTTGGCTGTGTTTGTGCCTCTGAGCTGAGCACAGGTTCCCAAGGAGTTGTGACCAAACATCTGAGAAAAGGAAATGTCTACCATTCTGATGCCTCTGAGGGGATACTACACGATTAGTCTGTGAGAGGTGAGAAAAACACCAAATGTAACAAACTGTTGGTATTTGGGGTGAAAAAGCAAGGCTGGTGACACCAAAAAAAAAAAAAATAGGAAGTAAAAACATAAATAAGAGTCCAACACAAAGAAAACTATCTCTGCATCCTTTTCCAGCTTTATGGTCTTCTTTATAACACACTATATGGAATTGCTTACCAGGAAACAAGATGGCAAAGCAGAAATATAGTTTGAAATGTCATAAGCCCTGCATCATAAAGCTACCTGTAGGAAAGATAATTCAAAGTAAAAAGATCACTTTTTCCCATCTATAAAAATATCCAAGTATGAAGAAAAGTGTTTATAATATATTTTGTCTGATTTAACAATTTCCAGAACATATAGAATTTTCATCACTGCAGATCTTTGCAAACTATATTATAAACATTTATAAATATTAATGTTATTAATAAAATTCATTATTAACATTGTTATTAAACTGCATAATAATTACTTATATTCAGGAATTGACTGCTAGTATGTCAAGAAGTTACAGAATCTATTGAGCTATGAGTCCTCCAAGTTATCCTTAATTTTCTAAGAAGATGTAAACATATCACAGTTACATTCAAAATGATATGTGGTATTGCCTGAAATGGTAATAAAAATAACTAGTAAGAGAAGTAATAAAAATTAGAAACATTAAGAGAAGGCTATATGTGGCTTATTAGACCAAAGCTTTATGTGGCTCATTGGACCAAGACCCGAGCAGTCACCCCCAAATACATAGATCCTAACAACATGCCTTAAACATAGCAAATGTACCTCAAGAGAAATGCAGAAAAACTCAACCAAATAAAGAATACAAAAATTTAATGTAATTGATTATACACCTGAGGGAGAATCTTATGAGAATACATGTAAAAGTTTACTGAAGAAGACCTCCTTCTTCCAGGCTGTCATGGATAAAGTTTCACTGAAGAAGGTTTCAAATTAAATGATTTAAAAAAACTGGGAAATAGTCCACCATGAATGAAAGTCAAAAGACATAACCAAAGGTTGCATTAGACCATTCATTGAAAATGTCATTTCATCCAACTATGGCATAGAATTTCTAAAATGAATACGTTTAAAAACAGAGACATAAAGAAGAAATAAAAGGAGAAAACAACACATTCTAAATAAAGACAAATTTCTAAAATGAAACAAATAGAAAGGTGATGCTGAGAAAAAATGCATACTAATTTAGAAACTTATGAACAGGTTAGAAATGTAGAACAAAAGCAGATATACATAGTATTCTGTATTCTTTAGGGATTTTTAAAATTTTGTTTTATTTTATAGGTATTAGATGTTTTAATCTTAAAAAATGGTGATTTTAATCTTAAAAGTGAGCCACTTAGACAACCTGAGACCAAGGTGGATAATGATGAGTTGAAAGCTGCAATGGAAACATATCCATCTCAACCTGTGCATGAATTAGTAGCAAGGCTTGGTGTTACTATTCCAACAATATTGGACCATTTGAAGCAAATCATCAAGGTAAAGAAGCTGGATAGATGGGTACCACATGAATTAAATGAATCAGAACAGAAATACAGAAATCATCTTGAAGCTCGCTTTTCGTTGCTGTCATGGCATTAGGTGAACCATTTCTACACTATATTATTATGTGTGATGAAAAATGGATTCTTTTAGACAATCACAAGCATTCAGTACAATAGTTGGATAAAGATGAAGTGCCAAAACACAGTCTCAAACCAAATATTCATCAAAAAATCTAATGATGTCTGTTTGGTTGTTCAGCACTGCTATTATCCACTACAGCTTCATGAAACCCGGTCAATGAAAGAACAAAATGTGGAGCAAGAAGAAACAGAAATAAAGGCCACTGGCTGAGAATCATCACTATATTGAATATTTATTTGGGAAATTAACTGAAAGAATGGAAATCATTTGAAAGAGTCAATGAGGGGCACGATATAGAAACATAACAGTGGGTAACTAAATGGAAGCAGTGTGGCCTAAATTCTTCCTGTTTTGACTCACACTATTAACCTTCTCATAATCACATCCTTAACTTTCTTTTCTAAAAATATGTTTTAATACCTTTTTAATGCAAAAATTTTCTCTTTAAAAACAAAAAAGAAGTTACATACACATCTAACTCCAATAACCTACCATCCTCTCCTTCATTACAAATTACACATACTATATATTGCATATTAACATTGAAAGATTAAGTCCATCAACCAATATTTGTTTATTTAAATAGAATCTTTCAATTTGACTCTATGAAAAAAAAATACATATACTTTATGTGGTTTAAAGAGTATGTAATGTGAAGTCAAATTGACTTCATTTAGAGTCACAGATTGGCCATGTTCAGGTCTGCTGTTGCAGATAAATTCTCAAAATAACGTATCCTTAGTTGGTCTATCTGTAAAAAGTAGGTTAGTAATAATTAACTTGAAGAATTTTTATGAATGTCAAACAAGTATTTGTGTGAGTGTGTAAAGTTTTTCAGTAATATAATAGCTCCTTGTTTCCTAAAGCAGAGTCTCTGCAACATCTACATAAGAATACCTATAGTACTAATTAGAGAATTAAGGTTGGACAAAAGGAATCTAGATTTTTTGAAGACCTCACATTCAATTCTTTTTTTTTTTCTGATTGTATTTAATGGTATACATAGGTGCTCAATAAATAATTGCTTATATATTTTTCTTACTTTAAATTGGATTTACTATGACACAACTGCCATTAGATATAGATATAGATAGCTATGGCAATAGATTTAGACATAGACATAGATTTAGACAGTTGGTCTATTACCATTAAGCAAAAGTAGCATAGGAGCTTAATTTTGCATTTAAACTTTAATATTGGTCATACATTTTATGTTGATTTAAATTATATTCCTTTCCAATAACTAGTAATTAAAGAATATTAATCAAGCAAACATTAAATAGCAATGATGCAATTAAATGACTCAGCCTATACAGCATTATCCAAAACTAGAAAATTATCCAACAGAGAAAAAAGATGAAAGAAAATGATAAATCATATTGATGATTGTTATATATTGTTTCTTTTCTTAAATGCTTTCATGGTATATCAGGTTAAAATTAAGACTATATGGACAATTTCCGTAGATATACAATCTGTCAAATTTGGTGCACATATTTAAAAAATTTAGCAGTAAAACTATATCATTAACAATAAACTTTATAAATATAAGCAAAAGACAAATATTAGAATTTAAGTAATGTCAGGATAAATGGTTAGCTATATTATAGCTATCACTATTATTTATAAATTAAAATAATAGTGCCAATAATAAAAAATATTTTAAAATACAATTAAACAAGTTAAAATGGTGCTTTCTTTGCATTAACTGTACATAGGTAAATAACAGAAGTGAGAAAGTTTATCACAAAAATTATAAAATAAATTACTCAAATAACAAGTAGAGTGGAAGAGAAACAGAAAGTAAAAAATACAGAAAATAGCAAAGAAAATAAGTTGCAATTAACATCTTCCTGGATCAAATTCACTGTAACATTTTCTTTAACTTCACAAATATATAATTTTATTCAGCTCATTAAGAATTTTTTTGGCTTTAATTTTCTTTTTAACCTTTGTTTTATTTGCTCATGTGATGAGTAAAGGTTTTCACTTTCTATTTAGTTAGATCCTCCTGCATTAGAGCTCCAGTAGATATATTTTTAAAAACTCATGCATGAGAAAATGTCAGATTGGTGGTGGTGACCTCCTGGCTCTCTGCTCCCAGAGTGGGAGGTGAAGAACTGGGACAACTACATATGAGTGGACTGCTCTCCCACAAGAACAGTATCATGAGTCTGCAGAGAAGCAGCATGGGACAAGCTGCACTGAACAAAAAAAAAAAAAAAAAAAAAACTTGAATTGGAGAAATGACCACAAAGTCTGGAGAGTATGAGATATACAATAGGGAATAGAGTATAGGACAGCCTCATCCATAGGCCAGCAAGGGCAGTGTGATCTGACCCATAGGAGGATGACTCTTTCTCTACCGGCCTCCACATCCTCTCAGGCAGGAAAGCACCTGAAGTCATTGTGAAGCTGTGGCATAGGATGACAGGCTATGTGGAGAAGAGAAAATAGCAGGAAACATTTTGAACTCTTCTGTGCCCTGTGCTAGGTCTGCACTGGGTGGGGGAAGGACTGGTCTGAGTAGACACTTCCTGGGTCCACAGGAGGGAGTTTGGAGACAGGCACCTCACCTCTGGCAGCCGCCAGGACCACAACAAAGGAGGTGAATGCTGAAAGGTAGGCTGTGCCCCTGGAAACTGCCAAAGATTCAGCTGCTACAGGGTGGGACAGAGAGTGCAGGACCCCCTACTGGACTGACATGAGATGGTGGGTCAGGGAAGCAGTGTAGACAGCTGGCGGCTCATTGAGACAGCCTTTCAAATCCAGCACCCACTGCCCTGACCAAGCAGTCACTTCCAGTGCTGGCTATCTGTGGGTGGGCAGCCACCATTTGGGGGTTCCATAGCCTAGAAATGATAGGTGCATTAGGGTTCCAGGCACAACCCCTCTCCAGCCCAGCAGTGAAAGCTCAGGCAACAGTCTGAGGCAATGCCCCTGTCCCTGCCTGGCAGAGCAGGCCCTGCCCTTGGAGGAGGGTGGTAATGAGAGAAGCTACCTTTTGAACATTCTCCCCCCAACCCCTCTGCTTGTCTTTAGCTCAGGCAAGACAAACTCTGCCTGTAGAGGTGCACAGTAACAAGAGAAGCTGCTTTCTGAACATTCTTCCCCTCAACCCAGATGCTTGCCTTTTTGTGGAGTAAAGAGAGAAGCCACTTTCTGGGCTGAGTGGAGTGGTAGCCTCAGGCAGTGCTCCTTCCCCAGCCTGGTTGCTTGTGTTTCATGCCGACAGGACAAACCCTGCCCTTGAAGGGGCGGAGTAATGAGAGAAGACATTTTCTGGGCTGGGACGTGTTGCAGTGGTCTCAGGCAACTCCCCCCATGCCCCACCCCCTGGCAGCCCAGCAGGGCAGATTCCATCCTTGAGGCAATGAGAAGGGAGAAAAGTTGCTTTCTCCATGTGACTGGCATGAATCTGCAGGACCTCGGAACTAAGGAAAAGAGAACAGACGGTAGATTCTGTCCAGCGGGTTGGTTTTGATCATCTGATAAGAACATAGCACTAGGACTTTCTCTTTGCACCCAGGCCACCGCCAGTTTAGGGACCTCTGGACTGGGAAGGAAAATCCTAGCCAGAGTCCTCAGCAATTGCATAATCAAAACCTCCACCTGGAGCTGCCTCACGAGTGTGGTGAAAGAGCCCTGAATAACATATTAGCAGCTCTCCCCTAGCAGCAGATTGAGCAACCACAGAAGTATACGTTCTCAGGCTTGCTGGTACCTGTTTTGCCCTTACCCCACCTAAAGCGGAAACATGGCTCAAGTAACCCTTGGGAGTGACAAGACATTTCCCAAAGATTGGGGCACCTGTATACCCCATCCAGGGGTTTAGAGCCCAATACAAAAGCATTGGAATACCTTGATAATTGACTCCTCCATACAAACTACAAGCAACAACAGAGAGTGTAACCCTATAGCTCAACACAGTGTCTTCCATCCCAAACTATTGGAGGGCAATGGAGTCACACACACACAAGAAGGATTCATCACCTGGGAGCTTAAGCAAGGTGTTCAAACTCAACAATCTCCTTTGGCAAGAGGTGAAAACAACAGGTCAGAGATAACCCAACAGGCTAAAACACCTCTAAGGCAATACAGGACCAGAGTGTATCTCCCCAGTACTGTCAAGGAACATCCCTTTGGGGACTTGGCTATAAGGCCATAAACCAGCTCCAGCATCCCAGTTCTTGACAAGGTAGCCTGATAAGAAAGAATCAGCAAAAGAACACAGGAAACATGAAAGATCAGAGAGTAAAATCACCCCCAGAAGAAAACATTCAATTTCCATCAATAGATACCAACTTACATGATATGATTAAACTGACAGAGGAAGAATTCTGAATATGGATTGTAAGAAAACTCAATGGAATTGAAGAGAAAATAGAAACCCAACATAAAGAAGCCACAAGAACAATACAGGAAATGAATGAAAAATTCTCTAAAGAAATTGAAATACTACATAAAAACCAAACAGAAATTCTGGAAATAAAAGACACATTTAAAGCACTACAGAACACAGTGGAAAGCCTCAAGAACAGAATGGATCACTCAGAAGAAAGAATCTCAGACCTTGAAGATAATGCCTATATGCTAAACAAATTGAATGAATAAAAAGAACACAGAGACAAGAGACAAGACCAAAACATACAAGAAATGTGGGATTATGTAAAGAAGCCAAATATAAGAATTATAGGCATCACAGAGAGAGAAGAAGAAAATATATAAGGGATAGACAACTTATTTCATGAAATACTGGAGAGGAATATGCCTGGCCTGGCCAGAAATCTAGATATCCAGATACAATAAGCACACAGAACTCCTGGGAGACTTAATGTGAAAAGACATCACCATGTCTCATTAGGCTGACCAAAGTAAACATGAAAGAAGCAATCCTTCAAGCCGTGAGGCAAAAACATCAGATAAACTACAAAGGAAACCTATCGGATTAACTGCAGAGTTCTCAACTGAAACTTTACAAGTCAGAAGGGACTGGATGTCTATCCTTAATCTTCTAAAACAGAATAATGGGCACCCAGAATTCTTTACATGGCAAAACTAAGCTTCATCTATGAGGGAGAAATAAAGACTTTTCTAGACAAGCAATCACTGATTAAATTTGCAAAGGCCAGACCATCCCTACAGGAACTACTCAGACCTGCACTGCACACTGAAGAATGCAATAGATACTCTCCAAAGTAAAATCACTCAAGAGTTAAAGACTAGAACCTGGATTCCATGATGGATCAAGGAGTAAAACAAAACAATAGGAATTCACCCAACAATATGAATGGAAATCTGCCCCCAATATCAATCCTCTCAATAAGTGTGAATGACTTGATTTGTCCTCTGAAGACACATAGACTGTCAGAGTGTATAAAAACCCACAAGCCTAGTATCTGCTGTGTACAGGAAATACATCTAACTCACAAAGATACTTTCAGACTTAAGGTCAAGGGATGTAAAACAATCCTCCAGGCAAATGGAAGCCAAAAGAAAGCAGGGGTAGCTATACTTATTTCAGATAACATAAGCTTTAATATTACAAAATTTAAACAGGACAAAGATGGCCACTATAAAATGGTGAAAGGGAAGATCCAGAAAGAAGACTTAATAATTCTTCATATATATGCACCTAATTCAGTAGCACTCAGATACATAAAGTAAATCTAAATAGCATGATAAACAATAATGCCATAGTAGCCAGGGATTTCAACACCCACAAACTGAACTAGACAGATCTTCCAAACATAAAATAAGAAAAGAAATAATGGGGATAAACAGAGCTCTAGAACAAAAGGGTCTAACAGATATCTATAGAACATTCCACCCAAATAAAGCCAAATATACATTCTTCTCATCAGCTCATGGAACTGTCTCCAAAACTGATCACATATTAGGCCACATCAGACCTCAACAAATAAAAAAAAATAGAAATGATACCATGCAACTTCTCAGATTATAGTGATATAAAATTAGAGTTCAATTCCAGCAGAAATACTTATCACTTCACAAAGTTATGGAAATTAATCAATCTATTATGAATAACTATTGGATCCAGGAGGAAATGCAGAGGGAAATCAAAAGATTCTTCAAATGAAATGATAATGGGGACACAAGTTCTTAAAATCTGTGTGATACAGCAAAAGCATTCCTGAGAGGAAAACTAACACATTAAATGCCCAAATCCCAAAAAAAGAAAGCTAAAAAATTAAGAAACTAATAAACAGTCTCAAGGAACGGGAAAAGGAATAGTAAATCAAGTCCAAACCTACCAAAAGAAAATAAATATCTAAGATCACAGCAGAACTAAATGAAAACAAAATAACTAGAGAGAAGATCAACAAAACCAAAAGCTGGTTTCTCAAAAAGATAAATTAAATTTACAACCCTCTTGCTAGATTGACAAGAAGTCGAAGGAAAAGGACTCTAATAAACTCAATTGGAATTGAAAAAGGAGAGATCACAACAGATGCCACAGAAATATAAAACATTATCTTTGAATACTATAAAAACCTATATGCCCCAAAACTACATAATGTGGAGGAAATGGCAAAATTCCTGGAAACATACAACCTCCCTAAGTTCACCCAGGAGGAAATAGAATTCCTGAAGAGACCAATATCAAGCACAGAAATTGGAGTAGCAATTAAAAACCTTCCGAAAAGGAAAAGTTCTAGACCAAATGTCTTCACTTCAGAGTTTTAGCAAACATGCAAAGAACTCAGACCTATACTACAGAAATTATTCCAAAAGATTGTGAAAGATGGTATCTTTCCCAACTCATTCTACAAAGCCAATATCATCTCGATACCAAAACCAGGAAAGGGCACAACAAAAGGAAAACTACAGACTATATTCCTCATGAAGATAGATGCAAAAATCCTCAACAAAATTTTAGCAAATCGAATCCAACAGCATATCATAAAAACAATTCCCCATGACCAGGAGAACTTTATCCCAGAGATGCAAGCCTAGTTCAACATACACAAATCTATAAATGCAATAGACCACATGAATAAAAGCAAGAACAAAGACCATATGATTTTCTCAATAGATGCAGAAAAAGCACTTGACAAAGTCCAGCACAACTTTATGGTAAAAATTCTTAACGAATAGTCATAGACGAGGCATACTTTAAAATTATTAAGGCCATATATGATACACCCACAGCCAATACCATACTGAATGGGGAAAATTGAAACCATTCCCACTTAGAATTGGAAAAAGGTTGCCGACTATCTCCACTTCTATTCAACATAGTTCTGGAAGTCCTTTCTAGAGCAATTAAATAAGAGAGAGGAATTAAGGGTCTCCAAATGGAGGCAGAAGAGATCAAATACTCTTTGCTGCTGATATTATATCTAGAAAACCCTAATGATTCAACCAAGAGATTCCTGGAATTGATAAATGAATTCAGCAAAGTCTCAGGATACAGAATTAATACACACAAATCAGAGGCATTCATATAGACCAATAAAAACCAAGCTGAAATCTGAGGGATGCTGTGAGCATTGTGGAGGGGAAGGGCATACCTCTAACCCTTGTTAGGGAGAGGCAAAGATATAAAATGCAACCAAAATGTTTATGCTTTCATATTTTCTTGAAAAAACAAAAAGTGAAAAAAAAAAAAACCCACAGTACCTTTTACAATAGCTTCAAACAATATTAAACATCTAGGAATATATTTAATGAAAGAGGTGAGAGACACATATAGGGAAAACTATAAAACACTAAGAAAAGACATTGTAGAAGATGTAAACAGATGGGAAAATTGACCTTGCTCATGGATTGGCAGAATCAACACTGTTAAAATGCCCATACTACCCAAAGTGATCAATAGATTTAATGCAATTCCTCTCAAAGTACCATCATCATTCTTTACAGGTTTACAAAAACTAATTCTATGCTTTGTATGGAACCAGAGAAGCCCTCGTATATTCAAAGCAATTTTAAGCCAAAAGAACAAACTGGGAGGTATCAGTCTACCAGACTTCAAGCTGTACTACAAGGCTATAGTAACTAAAACAGCATTTAACAGGCACAAGAACAGAGATATAAACCTTTGGAGCAGGACTGAGAATCCAGAGATGAAATTAAAATAAATAAATGAGACCTGATCAAATTAAAAAGCTTTTGCACAGCCAAGGAATCTGTCATAGAGTGAATAGACAGCCTACAGAATGGGAGAAAATATTTGCTCTTTGCACATCTGTTAAAGGGCTGATAACAAGAATCTATCTAGAACTTAAAAAAAAAAAATCAACAAGAAAAAATCAAACAATCCAATCAATAAATGGGCAAAGGACATTAACAGAAACTTTTCAAAAGAAGACAGAATAATGGCCAGTAAACATATTAAAAAATGCTCAACATCTCTAATCATTAGGGAAATGCAAATCAAAACCACAATGAGGTATCACCTAACCCCAGTGAGATTGGCCTTTATCAAAAAAGTTCCAAAAGAATAAATTCTGGTGAGGATGTGGAGAGATAGGAACAATCTTACAGTGATGGTGGGACTGCAAATTAGTACAACCTTTGTGGGAAAGAATTTGGAGATACTTCAAAGAGCTATAAGTAGAACTATCATTCGATCCAGCAATAGCACTATTAGGCATCTACCCAAAGGAACAAAAGGCATTCTATGATAAAGACATCTTCACTAGAATATTTATGGCAGCACAATTCACTATTGCAATGATGTGGAAACAACCCACGTGCCTGTTAATCCATGAGTGGATTAATAAAATATGGTATATGTATACAATGGAATACTACTCAATTACAAAAAATGGTGATTTATCACCTTTTATATTTTCCTGGATAGAGCTTGAGCCCATTCCCCAAAGTGAGGTATCACGTGAATGGAAGAATAAGTACCACATGTACTCACCATCAAATTGGCACTAACTGATCAACACTAAGATGCTCACACAGTAGTAATATTCTTTGGTAGCTGGGGGTTTGGGGGTGAGTGGGTAAACTCAAAACTAATGGACATGGTGAGTATTGCCGGTGGAAATAGCATGCCTCAAATCATGGCTTGAGTTTGGCAAAGTCATATCATATAACCAAAATATTTTTACCCCCATAATATCCTGAAATAAAAAATATTAAATATAAAATAAATAAATATAAAATAAAATAATAAATAAATAAAATAAAATTAAATTAAATTAAAAATAAGAACTCACACATTAAATATTTTGCACCATCTTGTGCATATTTATATCATTTTTGAAAATTGTTTTAATGTGCTCACATGTGTATTTTGATGTTTAATAAATAAAAAATGGATAAGATCGTCAAATTAGACCCCTGGTTTTGATGATGGACCAGAGCTATAAGACAAAAATGGATTCCTTAAGATTTGATTGCTCATAGGTAGCAAAGCAGGACTAAAGTACATACTTTCACTTAGCCAATTTCTCTTTGCATTGAAACATAGCATCTTTTATTAATGATAAACCTAGAACAACATAGTCTTAAGAAAAAAAAAAACAAAAACTATTTGGTAATGCTAGTAAAGCACACGCTGAAAAAAATTAATCTGAGAAATAATACAATCATATAATTTATAAGGCTGAATTTAAAGTTGAATTTTGAATCAACTTGCTATAAATTATGAGAATGAATAACTATTAAAATTAACCCCCAAAATTATTAAAGGGAATTTATAGATGAAATATGCTTCTTTCTCACTTGATACACATTTGATATCTTATTATTTCTTAGAAAAGTACCCAATTGTCAGATAGATCAATTTCAGGTTTAATACATAAACATACACACACACACACACAGAGTCTGCCAATGAGGGTGTTGTTTTTGTTTTTGTTTTTCTGGACAGTGTCATACACCCTACACTTCCATCTAAAAAGTAGGTACTTCACCCCATAAAAAGCTAAATTTGAATTTTATCTGATATGTGACATAAGAAACATGTCATATTATTTTATCTTTTTGCACTTCTGTAGCTAATTAGATTACCCTTCTTCCACCTCTGATTGTAACACTAAGGTTATAATTACAAATAATGATTTATTCCCATTATAGATGACACTTTGAATTTAGCTGAACTTTATGGTCATCTCCCAGATTTTTAGTTTCTGGAGAATGAAAATTATAATACCTGTCAAAACCAGGCAAAGGGGAAGGTGCAGGACCATCTGAAAAGCAAAATTTATTTCAACAAACTATAAAACTAAGTTAAACACACACACACACTCAAGCACATACAAAAGTTATGAGTCATCAAATTCTGGATACTTTTTAACCAAGGGAAGCTATGCTGCCCTTTAAATCATTAATAGCATGACTGGCTGAGGTAGTATCAAAAGTCTATTTCTTAAGTAGTAAAGACCCATGGTTACTAGGGGTTCCAATAAAGACTATTAAATTTTCATGGTAATTTTATTTTTTAATAAACAAGAAATTACAACTTAACATGTTTTGAAGGACAATGAGGTAGTTAATTTTATTATGCAAATGCTAAACAGAAGTATTGAAACAGATGGTTCAGTGAGGTTGAGAAGTATTTTTGAATCAACATCTTTAAAATGCCTACAAAGTTTATTTTTTAAATTGTAGCATTGTATATTTTATTCTACAATGGAATGGTAAAAACTCTGCTGTTCTTTCATCCTTTGTATTGTTCTTTTCCCATTCTCAAAATTAAGGTGTAGAGAAAAATGTAATTCCCAGTTTATGGGTTGATGTCCATTACCTTCTACTGTGGATCTAGTTAAACGGATCTTTACAATATAAAAGCACATTTTGCATGCCAATTTAGGGCAATTGCAAAAAGTAAAGGAAACAATGTCTCAAATTATAGATAAAATGCTAACTATATTTATTCTGTAATATTTAAGACACAAACTAAGTATAAACACTCTGAATACTTCTGTATTCGCCTTCTAACTTTAAAACTAAATGTTAGAAGTGAAGTTAGAATTCTCTACTTTTCAAGAGATAACTAGTGTTATTATTACATGGCTTATCAATCTCATACTTATCTATCCCTAGGCAATGTATATAATTTTTAGTACATGGTATAATTATATCAATGGCATCCTACTACATATTCATTTTTTAGAGAAAGCCTGCAAAATGTCTTAATGCCATACAAGTTGCATTTTAGGATGATGCAATGAAGATTGAATTGAACTATATGAAAGAGACTCTACTGCCAGCTCCAAAGAATACTGAAAGGAAGATTTCGACACATTTCTTCTCAATAGAGAAGTCTAAGACTTGGTGGGTAGGGACAAAACCATGTTGATTTTAGAACTGTATAGACATTAATGAGTATTTAATTTACAAATTTTGAAAATGAGTTCTTGCACCAGGGACTCCCAGAATCATAACCAAATAAATATCCAAAGTTTTCACCAGATATAAAGAGCCAGTAAGGGCTGGATCAAATAATTCAAGAAAAGAAATGTATCATTCAGCTTGATAATTGAACTCATATACATAAAGCAACAACTGAACATATATTTGAGAATGATATCAATATTCTCAACATTGGAACTTTTATAAAAAAGAGGGGCATACATTTTGGCAGCACCTATGGAAATATACAAGTGATACAGCAGTACTCAAAACAGAAGAAATGCCAATTTCCAGGTTTTATGAATTGATTGTGGAAAAAGATTAATAATAATTGATGATAAATGTCTCCTCATATCATGTCACAAATTCATCAAATGAAGCCCTCCAGGTGGTATAATCAGTGGCCAATCTGTGAATATTTTTATATACTTTATGACTATCAAGAAGAGCAAAGATAAATGATTTCACACTGTAATGCAAATATGTATGCATATATATCATACACAAACACGTATGCATGTGTGTGTGAGAGAGAGAGAAAGAGAGAGAGAAAGAAAGAGAGAGGAAATGTGTATAGTAGTCAAATAGATGTCCAAATATATCTGTGTGTATTTGGGCAAGAACATATTTTCTTAATTTTGACTAGTTAATAATCAATGTTAAAATTGCTTTTTTTATATGACATTAACTTTAGATTTGTTTTTTCTGAAGTATTAATGGTACAAAGGATTTAAATTTAAATAAATTAACTTACAGGAATGAAAACAATCCTAAAGTCCTAAAAATACCTGAGACCAAAAGTATTTCCTAGTAATATTCTGTATTTTATTTTTATGAAAGATTTTTCTTTAATCAATACAAATTTTACTATTATGAATACTTTATACATGAAAGTTTGGATAAATTACACTGCTATGCCTCATTGTCCTGAAAAGTATTTTACAAAATAAACTCATCTAATTATAGAAAGCATTAACTTTTGAAACTTTAATCTTTTTTTTTACTGATCTAAGTGCAAATCTCAAAATTCTTTTGAACTTGTGCTCTAAATATTTTTACAAGATCTCCCTCTTCTGGCCACAACAGTTATTTCATTTCTTTTTTTCTACAGTAGTCTTGAAATCTGCTGCAAAGTTAGGGTAAAGCTAATTTATACTAATCTGATATCAAAGAGATAAATAGACAGGCACTCTTTAAAAATGAAAAACAGGAAGCTCTTTTCAATATCTCTAATACACATACTGTTCTATTAAAGTCTGTTTATCTAATTTCCTTTAAGGTTTCTGCCTCACTGATAGTCTGAGGATTCATATGCCAAGCTTGGTAATAAGTTAATAAATGAATTGAATGCTTGAGGTGTTCCAGATGGACTTAAATTGCAAATGCTGTCATTCACAAAAGAGACTGAGCTCACACAGCTGGAATGCAAGATTCCAAAGACAAACTTACCTATGCCCCTTAACGTGCAATAGAGGTGAGAAGCAAGCATCATAAATGTCCTTTCAGAATTTAAATTTCCCTCTCAAATTTGCAAACCTGGTTGAAAACAATTAAGCACATCTGGAAAATATTAAAAAATGAAGGGCAATAAATATCATGCAACTTGCACAATAATAACATGCTAAAAACAGTTTTAGACTATGTGAGTGTGGCATTATCACATATTTATTAGTTTGTTTTGAGCATTAGATTTAACATAGAATTTCAGAGAAATATACATGGAACATTATGTGGAAACTATTTTTTTTTAAGTATATTGTATTGGTGCACTAAAATTCCCAGTAGCCATTATTGATAAGTCTCTTCCTTTCTTCAAGAAATACTGACAAAGTAATGACTGTCTAAAACAAATACAACATACTCAGTGCTCTCAAGAAATGCATGGTTTGTACTGAACTTGTGTTACATTAACAAGTTTCAGCAAATTTGGATTCACTTGAAATTATACTTAATTTGACTTTACACATAATTTTAGTTTTCAGGAGACAGGGTTTATAGCTTTCATCAGATGCTCAAAGATGTCAGTGACCCCCAAATTTAAGAACTATTGAGTAATATAAGCAAATAATTACAAATTGCATAACATTTGATATTTTAAAATCAATGTGAAAAAGACTATAATAGTAAGTAACTATACATAGGCAAATCAAGGAAAGTTCTCAAGAAATGGTAACATATGCTCTGAATTTTGAATTTTAAATTGTGAAGCTCAAGGAGGAGTTTGTCAGAAAGTAAAGAAAGAGAAGAGGCTTCAGAGTATCTCTAGAATTGATGTAAAAGCAATGTTGATGAATAGAACCTGGCATAGTCATTGAAGAAAATGATTTTGGTGAGACTACACTAAAAATGCACATGGTCAACTTCAGTATATTGCATTTATTGCTGTGTTTCCTACATCTAGAAAAGTGTTTGGCATAATACATAGTACAGAAGTTTATAGATATTTGTTAATTGAAAAATGTGAATAGGTTTAAACGATAGCATAGGGAAAGATAATGAAAGTTCTTGAGGGCTTCTCTAAGAATTTTAACTTCTATTCATTTCTACTTATTAATTAATATAGAGACATTGGAGATTCGTTGGACTTTTTGTTTGTTTCATTTTGCTATTATTGTATTTTTTAATGAAAGTACATAATCAGATTTGTGTTTTATGCTGAGAAAAATGTTAATTATGTACAAGAGAAGGAAGAGATATTGGATTCTAGGAAAGTAATGATAGGGCATCACTTAAAACACCAGTAGGTTTGAGGAGATAATAAAAGGAAAATTAATTTTTCAAGTATTCTGAAAAAGATTTAAAAGTTTAGATAATTAAGTGAAAATAGGAATGGAACGAGAAAAAGCAGTGGTTGAGAATAAGTCTCAGGTTTTGATTTTTTGCCTCAGATGTCTCTGTAGATACTGATACTGTTACTTACAGTCATAAAAATTAAAATTAAAATTAAAAAATGAAGGCATGGTTGGGTGACAAAATGTAACCCACTTTGTGGTGTGATGGCGTGTAAGTGAAAAGAGCAAAAAAATTTCTAAAATCTGAAAAAAAAACTTTAGAATTCCTTAGTAAATAGTTTGAGTTTGGAGAATGTTTATATAGCTATTATCTTGAAAATGCCAGATTGCTAACATGGGACTAAATGTCGGTTGATGGATACAACCAAGATTTCTAGCATCAGCTGTTATTGATGAGTTGAAATTAGAGTTTAACTTCATATTATATGTATGAGAATAGGTGACAGGGGAGATCACATTCAGTTTATTCTCTGTTTTCTGACCTTTTATGAAGATTTCTTTCCTTAGAGTAGCTCTACTCAATTATGAAATGTCTGAAATGTCACCAATAAAAAATACTTATTTTCCAAAATCCTTTATAAAAATACAGACCACAATGGACCACATAGCAAATGTACTTTTCTATTTGGAATGCATGATATTATTTTTATGTGTTTTCTCATATAAGGAATGTATCATTTTGGTGATTCTGTTCCATAATTTTCTCATCTAAATTTTTAGGGTTAATGAGAAAATTTAAGGAGATAACACATCTAACCCACAGAGTCTGGCGTTGGACTTGTAATTTTAGATATCATCTAGATAACTCTCCAAACTTCAAGTATATATGGATATATCTCAATTTCACATATACAGGCACATTCATTTAATAACTTAGACAATAGTTTGCTCTAAATAATAGCTATGAACCATCCTAATTATTGATTTACTTAAAAACATTTTGAACTAGTTGCACTGAACTCACCTGAAAAAATAATATGAATAATAGATGATAATTGAGTGTTTTTTTGTTTCACTGTGAATACAAACTTAAAATGTTCATTTAGCTTTCTATAAAGAAACCAATATTTACAACTCATTCTGACATAGCCAAATCAACAAGAACTTGGATAATTAGAATTTTGGAGTCACACTAACAATTTATTTTTCTGCAATCGATCAAATTAACTACACTACATTTCAAAGAGCCAAAAATAACTGAAATTTGGTTCTTTTCATCATGTAGCTTCCACACAAAATTGATCATTCTGTTGAAGCAGCTGGACAAGGGAAGGGTGACTGAGCAGAGCAGAATGCATTAATCCCAATAATAACTACTTAGAATTCTTGAGCAGGGATTAATTTTGGGAAAAGAAAAGAAAAGTATGTTTCTGAGAGAGGCATAATTTCAATCTATTCGAAAATATAGAAATATGCAGAGTGTGATATAGTAAAACATGTTGAATCTCTCTATTCCTCAGTGATTTACTAAGTCAGTGAGTTGGTCATATACACCAAACACAGCACATTTCTTCAACCCAATTTCCAAGTGTTAACATTTTATCTCCCTGCCACCTCCCCTAGATTTATATTCCTATTCCATACCAGGAAAAACCTACTCATTCAAAACAACCTTCCTCTTTGTCATAACAAGAAAGTTTTAGGCATTCGCTTTGTCTTCTCTGTTGCACTGGTTCTTTATGTTGCTTATCTGCATGTTGCCTGACATCTCTATTTACAGTACCACATCCCTGCACTTGCAGCTGCAGTGATGACAGCTACAGTGTGATCTTAATCCTAGCCTTAAGGGAGTGAGAGGATTCAAATGGTTCTACTCTAAGGATGCATTATCAATATCTAAGTAGCCCTTGTCTATAAACTTTGAATCATGTAATGAAACTTTCAGCAAAGTGAAATATGGAATTTGTGCTTACAGGATGATAAAAATGCTTAAACTTCAATGTTAGTTTAGTGAAAAGGAACTGCTCCTGAAGGTCTAAAACAAGTTTTCTTCAAATAGCCACTTTAATGTAAGACAGTGATTGATAGATAGTATAACCAGGGCAAACACTGAGCACCCTGGATAAAGAATGTTTACTTACAGGGAGAATATTGACTATGCAAAACATATCTGGGAATTATTGCATTGGTACTGGTATTAATATTTAAATAATAACCAAATATTCTAAATAGCTATCCAAATACATAGCCCATTGAAACCACTATTAAAACTGGAAGCTCCAAACTGTATACATTATTTCAGAGTACTTACTCAAATAAGAAACCAATATTATATTTTTTCTAAAATAATATTATACCTAATTTTGCCTGTGGTAAGTGACCTATATTTAATGACCAAAAAACTTTTATTATAATTATATCTCATTTATTCATGCATATATTATGTTCAAAAAAGTATCAATTAAGATTATTTCTAAGTTTTTGGATATAATATTGGTATCTCCATAATTAACAAATATCTAGGAAAAAAATCAGGATAAAAGCATGATTTTTTTACTTGTTAATTCTATGCACCTTGATATTAGTCTAGATGTAATCAACTTCTAATTATCCACACATGTTACATCAAATAATAGGCTTATTTTAACCTGTTGTTTTATAATTAATTTTTTTCTAAGTCTTCTTGTATTAGGTAGAGATTCTGTCTCTCCTTAAATCTCTGCTAATACTCATTTTTCTTTCATTGTTTTATATATTCCATTTAGGAGGACATTGAAAATAATTTCCAGAAGGATTTGAGGTAATCATTGGGTAGCACTAGTAGTGTTTCAAGCTAGTGCTTGCACTGAAAGCTCCCCAAAGATAAATGAATAATCCTAGATGTCATATATGGCAAGCAATGTGTTCAGTATATATATATATATATATATATATATATACACACACACACACATACATATGCTTCATTTTTTGATCTAGATTTGCTGTGTATGAGCCAAAGGCTTTAAGTTTT
This sequence comes from Mirza zaza, assembly GCA_008750895.1. Classification (NCBI taxonomy): domain Eukaryota; kingdom Metazoa; phylum Chordata; class Mammalia; order Primates; family Cheirogaleidae; genus Mirza; species Mirza zaza. Next base: position 93,784 of record VSMD01132499.1, on the reverse strand, counting down.
TAAATCCATTTGAATCTTAGCTTGATATTCATATTTAGAATAAAGCTAAAAATATCTAACATACTATGAAGAAGTAAGAATTAAGAAGTAATACTAATGATATATGTAAGTTCCAACATACCTCCCTTATTGTGTAGTGAGTATTTAGTAAGTATTAATTCCTTTCCCACTCATCTATTTGTCTATACATCCTGCCTCTCCAATCATAAGATAACTCTAATGAGAGCAGAGACTATTTTTTTCCATGCACAGGAACTTCCTGTAACTCTTAGTTTTATTAATGCCCTCAGTGAAACACTCAAATTTCCACACAATCTTGTTATTTTTAAAGTAGGAAAAACCCCTATGTCTAAATTTAGAACATAGACAAATTATTATAGATATATTTAGAGACAACCATATTATCCTAGGTGTTCCAAAAATCTCTTTCCTAAGTGTATATGCCATAATTTTACATGTATGCATACCTCAGTTTATTGTACTTTTCTTCATTGTTCTTGGCAGATTTGGGGTTTTCCATAAATTGAAGTTTTGTGGCAACTCTGCATCAAGCAAGTTTCTTGGTGTCATTTTTCCAACAGCATGAGCTCAGTTTGTGTCTCTTTGTAACATACTGGTAATTCTCACAATATTTAAAACTTTTTCATTATTATTATGTCTGTTATGGTGATTGTGTTCGGTGATCTTTGATGTTATTATTTTAATTTGGTGAGGACACCATGAACCACACCCATAAAAATGTGGCACTTAATGAATAAAAGTTGTGTGTTTTGACTGCTCCACTGACCAGCCATTCCCTCATCTTTCTCTCCTTGAGCACCTCTATTTCTTGAGACACAACAATATTGAAATCAGGTCACTTAATACTGTACAATGGCATCTAGGTGTTCAAGTATGTTGACCTAAAGAAAAAATCTGAGGCTATATTAATAGAAGTAGAGAGGTTTTTTTGGCAGCAATTTGAGGAGTGCAACTCAGGAAACACAGATGCAAATTGTCCTAAACATGTGCTTCTATTAGGAGGAGTTACTGGTGAGTTTTTAAAGGAGAAAAAGAAAGGACAGTTCTTAAGTTAAACATAACTATTCATTGGCTGTACATTGTTCTTTTATCACAAATTCAAGGAACATGAAGATAATGGGTGAGGATCACATTATGCAACTGTGATAGCACTTCACGCATTTTATCAGCTAGTCTGGAAAATATAGGGAAGGAGGAGGGGCCATGACTAGAGACTCATGCTCACGTCTCTCTGGGTCTAATCAATTTTAGATACCTTACATTCTTCAGAATTCTCTCAGTTACTTGTCTTTTTCCAGTGAAAGTAAGAGTTACACGTCTCTCACTTTATACCAAAACTAAAAATAATTAAGCTTAGTGAGGATGGCATGCCAAAAGCCAATGTAGGCTGAAAACTAGGTCTCTTGCACCAGTTAGCCAAGTTACGACTGCAAAGGAAAAGTTCTTGAAGGAAATGAAAAGTGGTACACCAATGAACACATGAATGATAAAAAATAATAATAATAATAACAAAGTGAAACAGGCTTATTGCAGATATGCAGAAAGCTTCGGTGGTTATGTCAGTCTGTTTTGCGTTGCTATAAAGAAATGCCTGAGGTTAAGTAATTTATAGAGTAAAGAGGTTTATTCAGCTTACGGTTCCAAAGACTGGACAAAAACACGGCACCAGCATCTGCTTCTGGTGAGGGCTTCAGGAGCTTCCAATCAAGGCGGAAGGTGAAGGGGGAGCAGGTATGTCACATTGCGAGAAAGAAGCAAAAAGAGAGAGGAGGTGGTGTCAGGCTCCTTTAAATAGCCAGCTCTCACATGAACTAATAAAGTGAGGACTCACTATCATGGGGAGAGCATCAAGCCATTCATGAGGGATCTGCCCCATGACCCAAGCACTTCCTACCAGACCCCACATTTAACACTGGGGATCAAATTTCAACATGAGATTTGGAGGGGTCAAACATCCATACCACATCAGTGATCTAGATAGAAGATGAAACCAGCCACAACATTCCCATAGCCAAAACCTAATGCAGAGCATTCCTCTAACTCTTCAATTCTATGGAGGCTCAGAGAGGTAAGGAAGCAACAGAAGAAAAGTTTGAAGCTAGGAAAGGTTGGTTTAAGGAAAGAAGCCATCTCTATAACATAAAAGTGCAAGATGAGGCAGCAGGTGCTGATATAGAAGCTGCAGCAAGTTATCAAGAAGATCTAGCTAAGATCCTTGATGAAGGTGGCCATGCTGAACAACAGCTTTTATTTTTATTTGTATAAACTTAAGAAGTAGGAGTATAATTTGGTTGTGGATATATATAAATGACTATATTGCATAGTGGTAAATCAGGGCTCTTAGGGTATCCATCACCTAAATAATATACATTTTATCCATTAAGTAATTTCTTATCACCCATCCCCCTTCCACTGATCCTCCCTTCTGAGTCTATCATTCCATAATCTATGTTCACATGTGTACATTATTTACTTCCCACTTATAAGTGAGATATGTGGTATTTGACTTTCTGTTTTTGAGTTGTTTCACTTAAGATAATGTCCTCTAGTTTAATCTGTATTGCTACAAAAGACATGATTTCATTCTTTCTTATGGCTGAATAGTAGGAATTCCGAATGTGGATCATAATTCTGAATGTGGATCACAAGTAGCTTTATATGATGATTTATTTTGTTTTGGGTTGTAACCAGTAGTGGGATTGCTGGATTGAATGGCACTTCTATTGTTAGTTCTTTGAGAAATCTCCAGACTCTTTCCACAGAAGTCATACTAATTTACATTTCCACTAACAGCATATAAGCATTCTCTTTTCACTGCATCCTCATCAACATCTGTCATTTTCTGAGTTTTTAATAATAGCCATTCTGACTAATATAAGGTGATATCTCATTGTGGTTTTAATTTTAATTCCTCTGATGATTAGTGATGTTGAGCATTTTTTCATTTGCTTGTTGGTCGCTTGTCTTCTTTTGAAAAATATCTATTCATTTTCTTCCCCACTTTTCAACAGGGCTATTTTGTTGTTGTTTTTGAGTTCTTTGAATCCCTTATAAATTCTGTACATTATTCCCTTGCTAGTTAAATATTTTGGAAATATTTTCTTCCATTCTGCAGGTGCCGACTGGGACATCCAGTACAATATTGAATAGGGGAGGTACAAGTGGGCATCCTTGTCTAGGTCTAGTTTTTAGAGGGAATGCTGTAAACTTTTCCAAGTTCAGTATGATGCTGTCTATAGGTTTGTCATATATGGTCTTTATTATTTTCAGCTTCGTTCCTTCCATGCTTAGTTTGTTGTGAGTTTTTATCATGAAGCAATGCTAAATTTTATCAAATGCTTTTTCTGCATTGATTAAGATGATCATATGGTTTTGTCCTTAATTTTGTTTGATGAATCACATTTACTGACTTGCTTATGTTGACCCATCCTAGCATTCCTGGAATAAGACTCACTTGATTACGGTGTATTATCTTTTTGACGTGTTATTGGATTTGGTTTATTAGTATTTAGTTGAGGATTTTTACATTGAGGCTCACCAGGGATATTGCTCGTGTTGTGCTCTTGTGTGATTTTGGTGTCAGGGTGATATTGGCTTTATGAAATGAGTTAGGGAGAATTCCCACCACTTTGGATGTTTGAACAGTTTCAGTAGAATTGGTGCCAGATCTTTTTATATTTGGTAGAACTTGGCTGTGAATTATGTGGTTCTGGACTTTATTGGTGTTGTTTTGGGGAGAATTGTTATTACTGATTCAATCTCACTACTCTTTTCTTCTCTAGTTACGTCTACTCTGCCTATGATCTATAAATAAAGCAACAAAGCTGTACGGCAGCACATATGTTTACAGCATGGTTTCCTGAATATTTTAAGCCCACTGTTCAGACCTAATGCTCAGGAAGAAAAGTTTCCTTTCAAAGTATTACTGCTCATTTTCAATGCACCTGGTCACCCAAGAGCTCTGATGGAAATGGACGAAAAGATTAATGTTGTTTTCGTACTTGCTAACACAATATCCATTCTGTGGCCCATGAATCAAAAGATAATACCGACTTTCAAGTCTTATTATTTAATAAATACATTTTGTAACTCTGTAGACACCATAGATATTGATTCCTTTGATGCATCCAGACAAAATAAATTGAAAACCTTCTGGAAGGGATTAACTATTCTAGATGTCATTATGAACATTTGTAACTCATGGGAAGAGATCCAAATATCAACATTAGCAGGAGTTTGGAAGAAGTTGACTCCAACCTTCAAGGATGACTTTGAGGGATTCAAGACTTCAGTAGTGGAAGTAATTGCATATGTAGTGGAAATAGCAAGAGAACTAGAATTAGAAGTGGAGCTTGAAGATTTGGGTAATTGCTGTTATCTCATGATAAAATTTTAATGAATAAGGAGTTACTTTTTACGGATGAGCAAAGGAAGTGGTTTCTTGAGATGGAACATCTGATGAAGACATTGTGAACATTGTTACAATTACAACAAAGAATTTAAAATATTACATAAAGTTAGTAGATAAAACAGCAGCATGTTTTAAAAGGATTAATCCCAATTTTGAAAGAAGTTCTACTGTGGGTAAAATGCTATCAAACAGCATCACATGCTGCAGAGAAGTCTTTCAAGAAAAATGAATCAATTAAAGTGACTAATTTCATTGCTTTCTTATTTAAAAAAAAACTGCCACAGCCATCTCAACCTTTAGGAACCACCACCAGTTTAGCAGGCATCCACATTAAGGCAGCAAAAAGATTATGATGCACTGAAGGTTCAAATAACCTTTAGTATTTTTAGAAATAAATGATTTTCAAATTAAGATATATACATTGTTTTTAGACATATTGCTATTGCACACTTAGACTACATTATAGTGTAAGCACAGCATTTATATGCATTGGGAAACCAAAAAAAAATCATGTGACTTGCTTTATTGTAGTATTTGCTTTATTGCAGTGATGTGGTACTGAAACAAATGATCTTTGAGGTATGTAGCATCATAAGGTGAATTCATTGGCTTAAGGTATTTTCTCTAGAAAACTTTCAGAAATCATATATTTTTGGTAACTAAGAAATAAACTAAGCAAAGATGAACCTATTTTTAATACATTTATCATAATAAATCTAGAATACTCTGGATGCTGTGAATATAGCAGTTCTCAAATTGCATAATGTTTTAGGTTTTATGGAACTTATAGTCTGGCAAACTTAAGAGAATGCATAAATAAATAAAATAAGCTATTTAATATGTATCAGGGTATATAAATGTATGAATAAAATAAAGTAAGAAAAAGAAGTGGAATATGACCTAGGTTAGTAAAGAATTCTCTGATAAGGTAAATGTTGGATTAAGGTCAGAAGGAAGCGAAGGAATAAGCCATGTATGATCCAGGAGAAGAATATTCTAGACATAGGAATAGTAAAGCTCTTAAAAATTGGAGCAAGGTGATCTTTAAGGCACACCAAATTTAAGTATAATATGGAGCTTGTGGAGAGTTTTAAGCAGGGAAGTGACATGATCAGATTGATGTGTAAAATACATACATAATAAATTGTTACCAATTATATTAATGACATTATGTTATTATTTGAAATATTTTTCATGGAATATTTTACAGCTAGTCTTACACAGGTCACTATGCTTTTGTACTGAACATCCTTGCCTTCACATATCTTGTAGTGTATTAGAAATGGAGATAAGGACATGAGGATGCAGATAAATACTGATCATCATGCATAATATATGGAGGAAGATAGTAATATATAGACAGTCATAGGAAATGACAGAAGAATAACCACGGGCAAACATGGAATACCAGTTTAGGTTTGCTGATGGATCTCTTAACTTATGAACAGGAGTGAGGCCAGTAATACGAGGACACTTGGAGGCATTTTAGATATGCGTATGTGATTCAGACAAGACTTACGTAATACTTAAAGCCATTTGACCTTAATGGAGTTCAAGTGTAAGGTTTTGGTTTGTATGAGAGTCTATGTTGTATATATGATTAAGAAGATTGAGATTTATCCAGTAAAAATCGGAAGCTATGGAAACTATTTTAATAATTACTTAAAATTGCATTTGATAGGTCATTCTCACATGTATGAGAAGGGCAACCATGAGGAGAAAAAGGTAGCAAGAGAAGCTAATGCCGTTATTATCTTTTTTTAGTTATGAGTGCATTAGGGTCTAAATGAGGACAAGAATAATAAAGTTGGAAAAGATGAATTGATTATAAGAATATAGAGTGAAATCAGAGAAATTGTTGACTAATCACGGGAGAGGATAAAAACGGAAGTCAAGAATGACTTCTAGGATTTAGGGTAGGTTAAAAGCTCAAATGGATTTCTGCTAGCAGAAAGAGAACATAAAGAAATTAGCCTTAGGAGAAAGAATATTTGTTCAGGTTTGACATTTTTGAAACTCCTATGTGTGTTGCCTATGTTTGTATAGCAAGCAAACAGTTTAATTAATTAATCCTAGACTGCAAAGAGAGGTCTAGAGAACAAATAAATTTGGAAGAAAGAGACATATAATTAGTAGTTGAAACAATGAAAGTCAATGAAATCACTCAAAGGTACTGGAGGGCACAGAAACGCAATGTGAGGAACCAAATTTTAATATGGATAAAGAAAGATCATGTAGGAGAGTGGAGAGAGGGAGACAGACACTAGGAACTCTGAAAAATGGAAAAAAAAAATAGGAGGAGTTTTGTCCATCAGGAAAACTGAGGGTGTGGAAAATATCAAGGAAGAGGGATTTTCCAAACTAGACTCTGAGCTTCTTAAGGTCAAGAGTTATTGACTTAACCTTTGGTCTGCAAGGTCTTAGCCCCCAACATGGCAAACAGTAAGCACTTAGTGCAAAGTTGGTAGAAAGAATGAAAAGAAGGGATAAAAGTAAAGACAAATATTTAAGTTAAAAATTTCAAATATAATATAAGAACCACTGGATTTAATGACTGAAGGAGACAGAGAGTCTAAGGTTTTACACATAGGATGGTCAATGCCACAGATGCCACAGAAAAGCTAAGACAGTTATGAGAATTTATAATTTATTTTTATAAATTTAAATAGAACTTGTATTATTTTATTTGTATTGTATTGTATTATTTTATTTTAATTTCAGAATATTACAGGTGTACAAATGTTTAGGTTACATATATTGCCTTTGCCCTGCCCAAGCCAAGAGAACTTTGGTTTTATTGTGGTACATTTTATTTACTTTCCTTCAGCTTACATTAGAAATAATATACTGAATGTCCACCAGATGTCACTATATACATGCAAATGTTTTATTTTGAACCACTGTACTAGCAAAGCTTTCATTAAAAGGTACTCAAAAGATATATAAAATGAATGTCTTTTATTGAAAATATTAAAATTCTTTAATCACCCATACATCATATATATTTACTAATAAATTACTGAAAAACATCTTATATAAAGTTTTTATTCTAGCCAAATATAAATACTTCATTTTGTCAATTAGAAATGTTTTTTTCATGTTTTATGGATAATAAATATTTACTTAAAGACATGTAGCTAGAGGCTGACACCAAAGTACTCACTCTAGCCTGGGCAACAAAACCAGACTCTGTCTCAAAAGAAAAAAGATAAAAGACATATAGCTAGACAATTATTTAAATTTTTCTTAGAAATTAATCTAAATACTTTTAGTTAATAAAATTATATACCTGAAAAACTACACGGAATAATTTGAAAATCCTGTCAAATCAATAAAATTATTCTGTGAGATGTCCAACTATAAAGTTAATGGATACAAATTTGTTAATTTTTTTATATATTAGGTAAAAACCGAAAATATAAGGAAGAATATATGCCATTATAAATAGGGGAGAAAGTATATATAGGAGAAAAAAGATAAAAAGCATTTTACCTTTCTGAGGAATAATTTAAAACTTTACTAGAAAATATAAGAATGCTAAAAAAATATTTTTATGACAGAATGAGTACTTGTGGGAAAAATATTAATTCTCCCGAGATATTAAACATTCTCTGTGTGTTTAATGGTATAGCAACTAATATATCAATTAGATATTAGGAGGGACTTTTGCAATTTTACTAAAATTATATAAAACTATTTTTAGACTAGTTTAATCCTGTTGTCATTAGAATTTATTATAAAGCTACAATTATCTTTAAAGTTCAGTATTAAAGAAGAATCCCCTGAATAGAAATGACTAGAATTCATAAATTCACCTATAAAGAAAAATCTGGTTTAGTATATGATAAAAGCAATGTATCAAGTCAGTGCAGAAAATATTTATTATTCAATAATATTTTAAAATAAACATATAACTAAGTTTGATGAGAGTAAATATAAATATGTTTACATGAAGTTATGTTTTAGAAATACATTCAAAAAAATTATGGCACTGTTGCTTTCCAAGAGGTATACTGCTTCTTCATTTTCCCTCTTTTCATGTGTATTGCTGCTTTATACGTGAAAATAAAAATGGAAGAATTTAAAATGCTATATTTCCCTGATTCAATAGGAATAGAAGTTACCAAAATATGAAGAAGGGCTACATACAATTAAAAATAATATAAAATTATATGATACATATGATTAATATAATTAATATGTTATAATACAAAATATAATATGTAATAATTGATAAAATAATGTAAAGTGATAAAGGAAATAAAGGTCTTAATCATTATAAAAAACAGAAAGAATAGATAATTGGAAAGGATACTTGTTTATCATCAGTGTAGGAAATGTTATGTTATTCTGTCTGAGTTTTAGTAGTCCAAGTTTTGATCAGTTTCAGAATCATTCAAAATCAATCAGATTTTAGGTCACAGGAATTTTTTTACTCGTAACTTTTGCTACTCAATTTGCACTAGCACCCTAATTCATTCAGTACGATTCAATCAGTTATTCATGGAGACATGTATGTTTTCTTCCTACCATGCACCAAGAACTGTGCTAAAAACACAGTGAATAGGTGTACACAAAATAGTCATTTCTGCTTTAGGATTTATATTATGGACTTATACTATGCAGTTATTATTAAATCATTTTTATATTTACTGAATTTCTGTGGCCAAGTTTATCCATTGTAAAATTACTTTTTTTCCATTTGTAAGTAATAAAAACTTGCTTTGGGGGAGATATTTTGAGATTCCACAAGTATTTCATCGCTCCTCAAATTTTGCCTGCTAATTTTAGCATCCATCACATCTTGCCTACTGCAATTATTACTTTAGTGTTCTAATGGTTATTTTCTAATTCATTTTAAAAATATTTATTAATTAGAATTCTCCTGTAAAGAAGAGTAGTTCCTTCTTTATTCAATTATTTATTTATTTATTATTTATTTTTTTTTTTTTGAGACAGAGTCTCACTATGTAGCCTGGGCTAGAGTGCCATGGAGTCAGCTTAGCTCACAGCAACTTCACACTCCTGGGCTTAAGCAATCCTCCTGCCTCAGCCTCCTGAGTAGCTGGGGCTGCAGGCACGTGCCACCACGCCCAGGTAATTTTTTCTATTTCTAGTTGTCTGGCTAATTTTCTTTAGAGACAGGGTCTTGTTCTTACTCAGGCTGGTCTCGAACTCCTGAGTTCAAGCAACCCTCCCACCTCGGCCTCCCAGAGTGCTAGGATTACAGGAGTGAGCCACCGTGCCCGGCCTTCAATAATTTATTGATATTAATATAGAATGATATTTTTTAATCAGTTGATTGAGATCCAAATTTTATTATTTACTTTTTTGCTCAAATTGTTCCATTCTTATCCACTGGGAACACTTTTTACTTTGACTACTATGCCCTTTAGATTTGTCACCACAGATGCCCTAGGCTCATCTTGCATACTCTCTAACTCTGCTGGGAATAATTCACTTCTCCAAGAATGGTATTAGAAACCAAGATCTGGATGCCAGTTGTGCTCATTGCTCCTGAAGTGAAATTGTAGCTGAGCACATTCAGTGGATAGAGCTAGGAAACCTAGGCATTTATACTAAGACATTTATATACATCTATATTTATTTCTATATCTAATATAGTAAAACAACAAAAGCATATTAAAACACAAGTTCATACTGATACCTCTTGACTTTATTCCAGCACCACAGGGTTCATGCTGCCCTCTCTGCCATTCTTCACTCTCCACCTCCATTCTTTATTTGTAACTTTATTCTCTAATAGTGAGACACCTGGATTCCATTATCTACAATATATTTACTCATTTTCAACCCTCACTTATTCTATACTTGGTGATTTTACAGAAGCAATAACAAAATTGAAGGAGACCTTTCGTGGATAATATTCGCCATTATCTGGGTTTGTTATTCTTTCCAGCATGCATGGGTGGTAAGGGGGCAGGATTGAAGTTATTCAATATTAGTTACACAACTCCTGGGCAAGACAAACATTAACTGTGCAACTCTAAGCAACTCCACTTTGGAAGGGAACAATTTAAGTATTTTGCTTAGAAATTATTGAAGTAATGTTTCAATCTCATTAATAGTTTAGTTTTTTATTAAAAAGTATAAGAAATGAAGAGCATCAAATGATTAAGACAAAGGAGAGATTATTTGGTTGTTTAGATGGTTGGTTGGTTGGATTTTAAAATTTCATAAGACAGAAAAAAATATCCACATAAATTATAAAGGGAAGGGTCTAAATTTAACAGATAATTTTCTGGTACAATTTAGGAAAGGCAATCAGCTAAGGGCAGTGCGTGATCAAGATTTTGGCTCTGGCCTATAAATTCTTACAAATAAATACAACTCAGTTAAGTCCAAATTAAAGAAAAAAAAACTCTCTAGTCCCTTATTTCTTTCCTACCTTTAATAATTTTTATTTTTCAATAAAATTAAAACATATCAAGTATTTTTTTTCAAAAATGTAACACATATACCAAATTCTATATCACAGAAAGACTTTATGCTATTATCACTCATGAAAAGCAACTTATTTGGACTAAAAATCTTTGGTTACAGCACAAACTTTTCCCATTAAAATCCTGTGTCTATTATACTAACATATAATGCTATTTCTGCTGCAGAATGGAATATAAGATACAGTATAGGTTGGTGGCTTGTAGGCAGTCTACATTTTCTGTTAGGTTATCTTGGTGATTCTTTTCACTGAAAAGAATACTTCCAAATTGAAGCAGGCCTACATTTAATTTCATTTTATGTCTCAGTTTTCTTACTTTTGGAGGATAATCACACATATCACAGTATCAATATCAGAATGAAATAAAAATATATATAAATACACAGTATGAATCCAACCAGATTGTAAGTGCTTAATCGATAATAATTTAATAAATATAATAATAACATATAAACTAATAAAAACAAAGGAACAGATTCTCCCTTTAAGCCTATAGAATGGACACATTTCTACCTAACCATTTTCAATGTCTGAGCCCCAGAAATGTAATATAATAAATTGGTACTGCTTTAAGACACTAAGTTTGTGATAATTTTTTACAGCAACAATAGAAAACCAGTACAGGTGTCTTGAAACAGAGCCTTCATATAGTATATTAAAAAAAGACTTTTTGGGTTGTTTTTTTGTCTGGCCTTATGTAACAGTTGTAAAGAAGCTGGGAAAGACATGAAGTGTCTGAGTAAATTTGTAGGTATTGAACAATACCATGATGCTTCTGAGCATGGTTAGTACATTTATTGAGTTTCCAACCAGTTCTGTTAGTGTGATAGTTAATTAAAATTGTTTAGACAACTTAGCAAAAAGTTCACTGTAAATACTCTAAACAAAGTTGAGGGTTTTTGTTTGTTTGTTTGTTTGTTTGTTTTCTAAGTAGAAATTTCATCTTGCTCTTTATAGTATTTGTTTTCTTTGTGTGTTTTAAAAGACATGTCAGGCTTCTCATGTTTGATAATATTTTAAATAAAAGTAATAACAATTATTTATCTCATCATTCAAATACCAATTCATTCTTTAAATGGAAATGTGACTAAAACAATTATTATCTCTTACCTCATGGAGTTTATAGTCTCAGTAAGAAGACCATCATTGAACAACTATCTACAATTGATAAATATTTCAGAAGTGAAAAACAGAGATACTCTGAGATTGTGTGATAGGGAAAAATTACCTAGTCTAGAGAAGTTCAGGGAAGATATCCTTGTAAAGGTGAGATTTCTATCATTCACTATATGAAGCGTAGAAACACTATGTTCCATTAACAAAATGGAAAGCATCAGAATAAAAGAGATTGACTTTTAACAGCAATGAGAATTTATTGAAAAATGTTAAACAGTGAAGTAACATATATAATCTATATCTTTGAAGACATTATTCCTGTGACAATTTGAAAAGTAAATTAATGAATCAGAGTGCTTTCAATGTATTGCTTTGGAACACAAACTATTTAACATAATCGAACTGTTCTTGTGGCTTAGTATCAGTATAATTGACACTTAGCATTTGTTGTTGTTTTTTTTTTTTTTTTTAACTGCAACTTGGTTAGATTTTTTAAAGTAATTGTTTCTTACCACTACTGTTGACTTCTTTTTTCTTTTTTTAATTTTAATTTTAATGGAGGGAATTTAATATAGAGAATTAGTTAAACAGCTATTGGAGGGCTTAAAGGCAAACAAGGGAACACTGCAGGAAGCAGCCACATATCCCAAGGGCTAGAGAACAAAGAAAGATGGTGAAAGCCATTGGAATCTAGGAACTTGGAGGAGCACTGTGGAGCTCAGACTCTCCCTTCTGAGGAGCAGGCCCTGCCTGGGTGGTGCTGATACCCAGGATGCAATGACAGTATTGCTGGGAGTGCTGAAAGAAGCCAGAAACTGCTCCCAGAATCAATAGCTGCTACAGGGTGAAGAGTCATTGCTGGGTCTTAGTGACAGGAACGGCAACCAAGTAGGAAGGGATGAGTCCTATCAATCCTTCAGTCTTCTTCTGGAGCTCTTCTTGACAGAACTAACAGGATTCATTCAGCTGGCAAAGAAAAGTTGTGGTTTCCAGAGGTCCCAGCATCAGCATCACAGAGTAGAGTATAACAGGGTGAGCTGGGAGCCATGATACTATACAACTTACTAACAGTCCTTCCTAATCTTTATCTTGAAGACTTCTTGAGCATGGCTTTTTTTTTTTTTTTTAAGTGTATGCCTTGCATATCCTGGACTTGAAGCAGCAAAAACTCCAAGCACGAAGTTGAAGCTTTAACAACGTTTGATTAAATAAATGAGTATGAGGCTGTAAACTTATTTTTTAATACCTCCTTTGTGTCAGATGTTATACTGATTAACTTTTAATGTTTTTCCACTTTAATAAGCATAATCATAGGAGCAAGAAGATAACAGTTCTCTGTCCTTGTGTCAGTATCCAGTTAGAAAAAACAGGAATCTATCTAGGTATTTCGTTTTTTTTTTTCTTACTACTGATGTTTTTGACTCTCAACCCTCATTCCAGTTGATAATTATATTCAGAGATGTGCCATGTGATGCAAATGGGAAACAAAAATATCAAACTTCTTCAATCAGTTTTGCAAATCTTACAAAATCTGATAGATAAAAAGGACTTTGTCAGACCTATTCTCTTTCCTGGGCAAAGGTTCTATTATCTGTCTCTGTGTTATGCTTGTGCGATGTTTGAAGTAGTCAAATATTCTATGACATGGTGAATATTGTTGCATATGAAATCATATATTTTCTCCCACCTACCTTTAAAGTATAAATTGCTTGCCATTTTACCCTGAAACTGCGAATAAGTAGATGAAGTAATCATATTTATTTATTTTGTTCCCATGAAAATGATTCCTTAGCTTGTGGGTATGGCTAGATATGCTAAACACTGATAGTTTCATTACTGAGTGACCAATTCTACCTCACCAGTGATATTAAGGTATAATACCAAGAAAAGCATTTCCTATAAATGAGCAACATTTACAGTTAGAATGCATGATATTTGACGTGGCTCTGGAAACTAAAATAAGGGACATCTGACTTGGAAGATTTTATGAGATTTTTCTCTCAGCTATGATGAAATTCCCCAGTATTAGTGCAGATAGATCTACCTTCTTATTTCTGAAAAAAAAATGTACAGATGAATTTTCCTTTGCTGTTAAAATATGAGGTTTAACATTTTAAAACTTTTTAAATGTAAAGTCCAAGTAATGCCATTTTTCTATGGCATGTTATTTTCCCTTCTCATAATAAAGGAAATGTGAATTATCTGGCTATATTTCTCATTTTTCTTTCCTCAAAGATTATCTGTGAAGTAAAATGCTTTTGTCTTTCCAGAAATATGGCCTTCGGTGCTTCTGAATATTTAAGTTTTTTAGAGTGTTTGATTCTTCTGATATTTTTCCTGGAAAATATTTTTCTATATTGATCAGCTCATGAAAATCACCTCTGGTTTGTAACTCTATTCAAGTCATATTGCATTTTATAAACCATTCCTAACCAAAAAAAAATTAAATGAAAATTGTTCTTACCACCTTTCTATCCCCAGTGTATCCTATACATATTTATACACTACCATCTACAAAAATTTATTACATTTGTTTTTATATCAATATCCCTCTATTTCTCAACAGGCTTCCTAAAAGAAGTATTAATATATTTACCTGTTTTTATAGCCTTCAAACATGTGGGGCACGTTTAAATTATTAAATGATATTTAGAGCTTGAGTCACAACTCACACTGAAAGTAAATTGTGCTGATCCCAGTTTAGATTGTGTAAATCTTCTGTGCAAATAAAACATCATAATAATATAATTGATAAGTATAACAACAGCACACACCATGTTGCCCAGTACAAAATGAACATTGTTATACATTGGATAACTTTTATCCAAAAATCATATAATAAATCAGTGCATATTAAAAGTAATCTCTAATTTAGGAAATATCATTGCCAGCCTTTCCTGTGTAATGGCTGGGTGTGGGTATGTATGAGTATGTATGTATATATTTGTGCCTGTATGTGTGTGTATGTAAAAATGTAATTTTGCTATGAACACCCTCAAATAATATTAGTGATGTGAACAACCATTTATAAGACAATAAGAAAAAATTATTTAAAATGGTTCTAGCAATTTGCAATATCACCAATAAAATGTAAGACTTTCTTTTGCTTCACATCTTTAATAATCTTATCCAAGGAAGAATGCAATCTTCTATAAATTTGGCTAGAAAACTGTCCATGCTTTTTAAAGAGTCCAAAGGTCTAGGCTGGTGGAGAAGAAAGTATTAAAAATACCATTTTGGTCTCAGACACAAGATGTAGTATCCTACAATAAAATAACATAACATTTATATTTTGATCCCTATCTCATATTGTGTCTACTTTGTTATTGTTTGAAAACTTGAATTATAGGAGTATGTGCAAAATTATCACCTTCAGACTCCAAAACATGGGCTTTTGGCAAGGAAATTTTGAGAAATTGGCAAAACAAGTGGCATTTGGGAACCCAAATACCCCATGGTGAGAAGTAACTTCTTGATGCAGCTGTCGCAGCAGGTGTGTGCAGGCAGGTGAATGTTCATAACAGGTGCAGGTTTGAGCAATGCAAATTGCATGGCTTGGGTGAACAGATTGTCCAGACCTCTGTGTCCAACAAACCTCAGCACTTTGCCACAGCTGGTACTGCAGGGATGGGGAATAGGAAAGGTTGCATTTTTATGATCGGAAAAAGATGTCTTAAATGCAAGACTAGGATCACCTCAAAAGTGACAGTTTCAATGTTTGTGAATTTCAGGCATTGCTAGGTTGACCAATTTTTACTTACTTATTTTCTTTCTCAGCCAGGACTACACTCTTGGGTTAAAATCTCAAAGGTGACTAAAATTGGCACAGGTAACAACAATTTCAACTTTGGACTCTTCATGCTTCTTGAATCTACAGGCAAAGAAAGGAGTTTACTGTAGTGGCTGGAGTGACTGATCCAGATTACCAAGGTAAAATTGACTACTGCTCCACAATAGAGGTAAGAAAGAATATGCCTGGAACGAAGGAGATTCCTTAGGCTGTCTCTTACTATTGCCATGCCTTATGATTATAATTAATTGAAAACTACAACATCCCAATTCAGGCAGGCCTACTAATTGTCCAGACTAGGTCACTCCACCAGGTAAAGAGTCACAACTAGCTGATGTGCTTGCAAAGGGAATACAGACTGGGTAGTGGAAAAAAATAGTCATAAATACCAGATATGACAATGTGATGAGTTATAGAAATGAGGACTGTAATTGTCATGAGCATTTCTATCTTATTTTGGTTTGATTATGTGTGTATACTATTAATATCTTTGTTTCCTTCCCTTTCTTATTCCCTTTTCATGTAGCACTAGATATGTTGATTTACATCAGCATTTAAATATTGTTAACTCTACATCATAGTATTGAACATCAGGAAGAAGAGTAAACCTTACCCAGAGACTTCTTATCTTCTTCTGGGAAAAGGGGTAGTGCATTTCTAGTTGTACACAGGACAGTTGTGTAATGTTACATGCAAGTCTCACTTTGTTATTGTCTCTATATCAATATGCATTGGTGTCAAGCTGACCAAAAGTGGACTTGTGATGCTTAATTTTAGGTGTCACCTTAACCTGGCCACAGTACTCAGCTATGTGGTATGACATTATTCTGGATGTTGCTATAAGGGTATTTTTGGATGAGGTTAAAATTTAAATTGGTGAGACTTTGAGTAGATTGTTCTCCATAATGTAGGTGGGCCTCATCCAATCAGATGAAGGTCTCTAAGAACAAAAAAGTGACTTTCCCTAAGAAAGAAGGAATTCTTCTGGCACACAGCCTTCAGGCTTGACCTATAACATTGGCTCTTCCATGTCTTCAGCTGAATGATCTTTAGACTTAAACAGTAGTATCAGCTCTGCCCTAGTCTCCAGCCAGCCAAACGATTCTGCAGATTTTAGATTTACCATCATTCAACACAGCATAAGCCAAATAAATGTTTTTCTATACATATATGCATCCTATTGGTTCTGTTTTTCTGGAGAAACCTGACAACCACTGTGGCAGAGCACAGTTCAGTTTGTTTATGCCAAATGAATTCTAGACTCCAGCACGTAAGTAAATGAGGACCTTTGGCTGAGACAGAGAGAATAAGAAATTAAGAAGGAAGGATTTTGGAATTAACTCTGAAGATTTACTATATAGAGAAAACAGTACTTATTTCTGGATTGTACGTCTATCTGGGAAATTGCTGATGTAAGAGTGTACATATAATTTTATAATAATATTTTATTATTAGGAAATTTACAATGTCATTTTATAAAAAATATGTAACCTCCCAAGAGCAATATTAGATAACGTTCTGAAGATAAATAAAGATGATCAATGAAATATGGAGCAAATTTTTACCTCATACTAGAGTAGTGGTTGAGAGTTGATTATTTAAAGCTCTCATATGACCCATTTTTAGGTCTTATGGAGGTAAAATCAAAATTGTCCATCATTGGCCAACAGGAGAACTTTGGAATTGGTGGAAGGCTACTGAAGGTAAAAGCAGAGCAACAAGTTCTCCAATAAGTATTAAAATGGTTATAGGTTTTTGATACAAATCTTTTTGTAGGTTGAATTCTCATTCACTTCTAGTTTTCTGAAATATTTTTGAGTGCTTTTCCTGTGCCTTTTCAGATAATTACATAATTTTAATTTAATTTGCCAATGGGATGATTCACATAAAATATTTCTTTTTAATGTTAAATCACCTTAAATACTTGAGAAAATCCCAAATTATGTATTATTACACATACACACACAGACACATATATATGTATATATCTGTACACATACAGATATATTCATATATACAGATGCTCCTCCAAATATGATTGGGTTATGTTCCAATAAACCCACCACAAGTTGGAAATAAATCTTAAGTAGAAAATGCATTCAATACACTTAGTGTATTGAACATCATATCAGCCTAGCCTACCTTAAACCTACCCAAAAGTCTTATATTAACCTACAGTTGGGCAAAACCATCTAATACAAAGTCTATTTTTAATAATGTATTGAAAAATCTCATGTAATTTATTGAATACCATGCTGGTCTGTGGAGTAAAATTTTGTTATTTACCTAAGGACAATGTTATTTGCTATGAGCTACCTGTGGTTACTTCTAATGACCTAGCTTGGGTTACAATTCAAATATTTTATTTATTAATACGGTCAGACTCATTATTTCATCTAAAATGCAAAACATATATTATTTAGGAGAAATGTAACTGAACTTAGAGTTGTCTATGAGTTCTAATAATTTTTTTTTTTTTTTTTTTGAGACAGGTTCTCACTTTGTTGCCCAGGCTAGAGTGAGTGCCCTGGCATCAGCCTAGCTCACAGCAACCTCAAACTCCTGGGCTCAAGGGATCCTACTGCCTCAGCCTCCCCAGTAGCTGGGACTACAGGCATGCACCACCATCCCCAGCTGATTTTTGCTATATATATTAGTTGGCCAATTAATTTCTTTCTGTTTATAGTAGAGATGGGGTCTTCCTCTTGCTCAGGCTGGTTACCAACTCCTGAACTCGATCAATCCGCCCCCCTTGGCCTCCCAGAGTGCTAGGATTACAGGTGTGCGCCACTGCGCCCGGCTCTAATACTTCTTTTATATTAATTAGCTGCATATTCTTGGCCATGTTGCTTAGCTGCATTCCATTTTTAATCATAGAATAAAATGGTTGGGAAGTATGGTCTCCAGCATTCTGCATTGATGATGATATAACATATACCAGAAGATTTATTTATTTTTTATTGAACCCTGCCTAATTTTACAGGTCTTGATTTGGCCACTATTTTATAAATAGATACTTTTCCCCAAAATAAAAATTATTATTAATGTCTGTGGAATATTCATGACTCAGCAGCTTTTATGGTTGTATGTAGAGTTTGAGTTTAGGAAGAGATTAATAAAAAGAGAGCAAGAGAGACATTTTAAAAATTAGGCATACAAAAATATAACAATAATAGCTTAGAGCCTGGATCAGAGTAATAATTCAATAAATGTAGCCTTTATTATCATAAGTGTTTTCAATTGCAATTGTTTATGACTACAGAAAAGAATCATGCAAAAAGGAGAAAATTAGACACCCTATGGCTATGTTGATTAAAAAATGTCCAACCATGTGAGAGTTGAATTACAATTGCATATTTTTTCCTACTTTATAATTCATTATAATGAGTGTAGGAAAAAACTATTTAAAAAAACATGATTGTATTATACCTCTACTGATAACTATCCCAATATATAAATAGACAAAACTTGAAATTCTTTCTACTCTGCAAAACAAAAGATGCTATAAGCATGCATGGCATTATGCAAACCTAAATCCTAATGCTATAATTTGATTTAAAATTTATCTTCTTTCAGGTGTGCTCAATCTTTAGTGACTCTAAAAAATAACTGAGGACCACTGATATCGTATTACATATGCTTATAATTCTTATAATTAAGTTCCTTCCTTAATTTATTTCTTGGTTTAAATGTTATGGTTTAAATGTATGTTTGCCTCCAATGTTCATATGAACATAATCCCCTAGATGGTGGTATTAAGAGGTGGGGTATTAGGAGGTGACTAGGCCATGAGAGCTCTGGTCTCATGGATGAGATTAGTGTTCCTGAAAAAGGGCTTGAGGGACACAGTTAGTCCCTTTTGCTTGTGTGTCCCTTCTGACATGTGAGGACATATCGTTCGTCCCCTCCAGAGAACACAGCAGTAAGGCACCCTCTTGAAACAGAACATGCCTTCACCAGACATAAAATTTGCTGGCACCTGGATCTTGAACTCCTGATCTCCAGAACTATGAGAAATAAATTTATATTTTTTTAAGAGTTACCCAGTCTGTGGTGTTTTGTTATAGCAGCAGAAGCAAATTAAGACAGAAATTGTCACCATGCAATAAGGTGCTATTGTAACAAATACCCCAAACTGTGGAAGCTGCTTTGGAACTGGGTAACGGATAGAGTCTGGACCATAAGGGCTATTCTGGTGATGGCTCAGAATAAGAGGATAGTTGTAGAATGAGCCTAACTCTACTTAGAGTTTACCCAGGTAATCATGAACAAAATATTGGTAGAAAATATGAATGGTAAAGGTAATTCTGATAAGGTCTTAGACAGAAATGTGGAACAAGATTTTTGGAAACTGGAAGAAAGTCCATCCTTGTTATAAAGTGGTAAAGAACTTGGTATAATTGTGTCCATGTCCTAATGGTTTGTGGAAGGCATCATTTGTGAAGAAGGAATTAGGATATTTGTCAAAAGAAATCTCTAAGCAAAGTGTTCAGGGTGCTGCATGGCTTCTCTTGGAAGCCATAGTAAAAGGTGAAAATAGAGGAAGTAAGTTAAAGAAAATCCACAATCAAAAGGGAAGCAGAATTTAAAGATTTGGGAAAAATTTTAGCCTGTGAGGTTGAAAAGAATAAAAACAAAAGTATATGCAAGAGAAAACAGTAAGGGTTGGGAGAGGCAAACATTTGATTATCAGATTAATATGATTAGAAGGAAGCTAGATGCTCTTCATCAGAACAATAGGATAATGACCGTGAAGGCATTTATGATCTTCTTGGTGGCACCAACTAACATTTGCCCAGAATGCTAAGGCCTCGAGGGCAGAACAATTTCAAAAAGCAGTGCCTAGGTTGCCCCCAGGATCTTGGGGTTCACCACCAAGGACCACCTCAAATTTTGGCATTCTAGCACAACATTCTCCTCATCAGACCCAGGTATGTCTCAAGCAGACCCAGGAGCAGCTTGGTCCATAACTCCAGAAAACACAAGCAGTACCTTTGGCAGTATCCATCAAGTGGTGCTAACTCTGTGGATACAGACCCACAAGCTACTTCCACCTCAATTTCAAATGATACTTTGAAAAACCTTGGGGCTCAGGAAGAGAATTGCCACAGAGGCAGGGCCAACACAGAGAGCTGTTACTATGCCCAGTGAAGCTATGGGGGCAAGATCTGTGCCAGAACCTCAGACGAGTAGAGCTACCAGTGGGCAACTCCAGCTTGGTAGAGCTTCAGGCACGTGACTCCACCCTGTGAGAGCTGTGGTGTGGGCTGTGCCTAGGCAAAGTTGTGAGGTCAGGGCCACCTCAAGGCTTGACCAACTAGGCTAGTGGGGAACCTGCTGCCTTGGAGTGGCCTTCTTTATCCTTGAGTGTGGCCTTTTGACTAACTCCAAATTTTTCAGAACAAATCCTTTTATTAAAGGGATTTGTTCTGTGAAGTTTGAATTCAGTCGAGGGTCCTAACAGATCTAACAGACATCTATAGAACACTCCATCCAACAATGGCAGAATAAAATGTCTTCTCAAGTGCTTATAGCATTTTTCCAAGATATGCTCAATCATAAAACATATCTCCATACATTTAAAAGGTCTGAAGTCATACAAAGCATGTTCTCTTACCATAATGGAAATAAATTAGAAATCAACAGAATAATATTTGGGAAATTCTCTAATACGTGGAAATTAAACAACATACTTTTAAATAAGTAATGAGCCAATGAAATATTTGCTAGGGAGATAGAAAACACTTTGATAAAGATGTAAACAAAAAGAAAATTTAGTTAAACATATGGTGTGCAACAGCAAAGGTACTGAAAGAGTTTCATAAAGTAATGAAAGAGTTGAAAGAAAGAAATAATCTGAATAGGCTTATAACAAACAGAAAAACTGAATTAGTAATTTTAAAACTTCTAATAAAAAAGAACCCCAAGCCAGATAGGTTCACTACCGAAGTCAGCCAACATTTAAAGTAAAATTATTACAAATATTTTACAAACTTTTTCAAAACTAAAAAGGGAGAGAGCACTTTCCAACTCACTCTGTAAGGTCTGTATTACAACTAAAATCAATTACTGCCATCACATAAAAACTACATACTGATACGCTTTGTAAATGTTGAAATATAAATCCTTAACAAAATACTAGCAAAACAATATAGAAACATATAAAAAAGATTATACAACAGTACCAAATGGGATTTGACACAAGAAGGGAAGGTAGCAAACAAAAAGATTAATCGATATAATACACCATATTAAATAGCCAAGGTCAAAAACTATATGGTCATCTGAATAGATGCAGAAAGAGAATTTGACAAGCCCTAACATCTTTTCATAATAAGAAAATATAACATTTTAGGAATAAAAGAGAACATCCTCATCTATGAAAAATTCATAGTAAATATTTTACAAAATGGATAAAGACAGATTTTGTATGATTTTATTCAAAAGTAAGAACAAGTCAAGGTGATAGAAATTAGAGGAGATGCAGTTTGAAGATTGTTGACTGGAATGTGTCTTAAGGAGATTTCAGAGGTGATTTTCTTTTTTGTTAATTGGAGTGGTAGTTACTGGGCATGATGGCCTCATCAAGTAGACACTGAAAATTAATCATCATATATACTGATGTAATATTGCTCATTGCAGAGAACTATACTGTAAAGGAACAGAGAGCTAAGGGCTTTATATAGGGATACAAGCAATATTTAAATCTATTTTAATGGCAGAATATTCACATACATACATGCATACACATACACACAGAGAAACAGAGAGAGAGAGAGAGAGAGAGAGAGAGAGAGAGATAAGTGAGAAAGAACAAATAAAACAAACCAAATGTACTTCAGTTCCATGGAACAGAATGTTTTGTCCTTTTTGACTCATAGCCCAATTTCATTAAGACATACTCTTTCTAATTCCAATGTACTGAACATCTTGAAACATAGTCCCACTAATCAAACCATCTCCTCCATGTGTAGTGTGATATTCAAACCTCATGTTAGTCTATCTTATTTGCTGTTTTTTTATATTCAGGTATGCTTCTGGCACATTAAACTGAAGCAACAGTTATTTCTGGCACAAATAACTGAAGCAACCTGTGTGATAAAGCATGTGCCAAATCTCCAGGACACTGGGACTGTTCAATGCCAATTAATGATGCCAAGCAGAATGGGAAATCACTATAGTCAGAGCTACTGACTCTGAAAGAGAAATTAGAAATGTTGATTTTTATTTGTGTTCTGAAATCATAATTTTGGTTCAATTAATTACATTAAGTAAACCTAATAAAATAAATATGTGGGCCATATGTGATCTCTTGCTGTCAATTTATGACCAATTTACTACTTTTAAAAACAAGAAACTCTTAAACATCCCCTTACTCAATATAGTGAAGTAACATTCAGGGCATCAAACTCTCTCAATGTATCTGGAGATGGAGAGATGATGTGTTTCTTCTTCTATCTTGTGATGCTTACATGAGTAAATAACCAATTTAATTTAATTTCTCTCTATAGATATTCTGTCACAGATACTTACAACTTTACTTCCCTATGTATCACAATAATTTTTTTTAAAAGTAACTTTTCTTTGCCCCCTTGGTAAAATGAGGAATTTACTGTGTAGAAATTATTCATGGTTTTTAGTTCTAGATTAGTACTATGACCTATATAAACCATACAGATCTTCTTTTTTTATAATTTTGTTTGGAAAGCTATATTTCTAGGTCAGTGTCTAGCATACAGTCAGATGTATGGATGGGTTTTAGTCACACATACATTCCACTCATTAGTGGAATTGCTCTAGAATACAATGTGTGCACTCCCTAGCAAATTTTTAGGCCATTGAGGGCATTCATTTAACTCAGGTTTTCTGAAAAAAGTGTCATCCTGCTGCCAGTTTCTCTGGGTGGGGTAGTGCATGATTATGTATAGATATATTGCATTTGCTCCTTTCAGTGATCATGTTGACCCCACCCCTCACATCGACCACTTCTTGACAATTACCTACTATACAGGCAAACACTGTCCATTTCCCTCTATTCCCAGTCATATTACATACTCATTGAAAAGACATAGACAAATAAGAACTTACTGAGAGAAGAAAAAAATCTGTCTGCCTTAGGTCATAGTCAGCAAAAGGTTGGAGCTGCGTTTGGAGGAGCCAGTTTTATACTCCAGAGGGAAAATGAATAAGATATTCTCTATATCTTCTTTACAGCCATTAATGTTTTTTCTTCTCCCCAGGGCCGAGAGTGCATAGACTGTAAATGTATTTCTCAACCAATGCAAAGCCTGTCATTGGTAGGTTTCTTTCTAAAATATATACCACATTATCTTATCATTTATTTTAATGCTCAGTTGTAAGTTCTATTTAACTCAATAGATATATAATTGAGAGTTTGATTGACATGCATTACCAGTGCAACTACAAATTAGATGGTAGCATATAAGTGAATTTTAATTCAGAGAAATCGGTAAATGTAGAATAAGAAAAGTCAGCCAAGGACTTAGAGTAATAACAGTACAGTAGTATTACAGAAGAATGTGTGACAGATACTGTAGATTGGCTCACTCAACATCAAATGGCTTTTTACTCTGCCTTTAAAATAGAGACAGGAAACCTTTAAAAATCTCATGCATTTTTTAAACCTCTTTGAACCTAAGAGTGTCCATGTGACTTAATTCTCGCCCAAAAAATGAAAGCAGAAGTCAACTGGTACTAACTCCATAGCTTTTTTTTCTTTCCCGGAATGCTGGTGATAACTGACAGTGCAACAGTTATCTCTAAGGAAAATGTAGCAAAAGACAGAATGAGAACAGCTTTTTGGTGGCATTTTTGAGGCATAATTCCAGCCTTAGAGTACCTAAATCTGTATTTTCTTGAGTTACAGTAATCAGGTCTCTTTTATAAAACACAACCCCTACTTAATAAACATAAAAAAAGAAAGATTTAAGGACAATATGATCATGAAAATCAAGGAATCTGAGTCTTTTTTCCCTGGGTTCTTTCTACTATTGTAGTCACAGAAAATATGTAAATAGATGATATGTAAATACATGTAAATGAAAAAGCATGACTGTGTTAAAATAAAATGTTACAAATATTACAAACTTATAAATGTTACTTAAAAACACCATGTCCAATATTATTTTAAAAATAAAATAAATTTAAACATGCATAGCATTTATTTAGTAATTTAATAGAAAATATACTTGGTATGATAAAACCTATTACTATATTTTTATCACATATTTATGAAGAATACCAATATTTTGAAAATGTCACCTGGATCTATTAGTATCACTTAGAAACTGTCTGATTATTCTAAAAGAACATTTTGATATTATTTCTGCCTTTAGGTCTTATTGCCTGTCATGGTGAGTTTTACTTAATCTGTTAATTAATAATCATTTATGACAACAAAGCAACCTTGTCACTTCTGGCTCTCCATCCATTCAGTGATGTGTGTGCAATCTTTGGTAAGTAAATCATCTGCTCTGACAAGTCTTCTTGAAGCATCAGTACTCATCAGTAAGTACACCCCTGCACATTATAGATAGATACTCAATTTTTAAAAGGGAAGGGTGGGGTTAGAAGCTAGGATTTAAAGAGATTTCACATTTTCAAATTGAGAAAACACCAGAAACTCCAAACTTACCCTGTAATATGAATCTCCTAATAGGAAGGGGCTTCTGGTCCACATGACCTTGTCTATCCATTCTTGTACATCTTTTTCTCCTTGAGGATCTCTTACTCCATGCCAACACCACTCCCTCAATAGTGTGTTGGGGACTGACATTATATACTTACCTGGTTTAAGAATTAAATTTAGTGAGTAATGCACATGCTCTGCCCAGAGCGTTTGAGAGTAATGTGTTCTGGACAGGGTCCTTGTGACAAATAAGGTTGCTGCCTAGAGGCATAACAATAGGCCTGAGTTTATGCACTAAGGCAAGAGCTGCCCAGCCCCATGATAAGTGGAGGTCTGGAGACCACATGATAAACACATTGTTCCAGTGATTGCTGCTTAACCCCTATAAGATGACTGGTTAGTCATTGATGGGTAACATTCCTCAGGGAGGAACAACCTAAGACAGCCATAGCCGCCAGGGGCCAGCCTAGAGGACCCGTGGCTGCCTTGCCCAACCTTGCTAATCTCAATCTGTGATCTATGCCTGGTGCCTAGAGCAACCACCTGGAAACCTTGAGTCAGGGGACATCTGTGTCCTTAAGGCTATGTGTTCTGGAATTTTTGGCCATTGCTATAATGCCTGAGTGGTCATGTATAAGGAACTAACTTTGATGTTTTAGAGTATAAAAATAAACTGACCAGTGCATTTGTCACTCAAGTCATGTACTGTCTTTGTGTGTCTGTGTCTTTCTTTTGTGTTCTGTGTTCATCCCCCATCCTGTAAACGGGCCATGGCAATAGTGCACTGAGAATCAAGCGTACATAAAAACCTCCCCTTACTTCCCCTTAGAAAAGCTGAAAGAAGACAATGTTTTTAGAAACAATTTTACCAAAGAAAATAATAATATCTATTTCCAAGTGAAGGATGAAAAGCTTCTAAAAAGTTGATTTTAAAAAGTAGTTTGTGTACCACAGTTATCTCACTTATTTTAAGACATAAAGTTAAAAAAAATCAAAATGTCTTAGCCTGGGTCCTTTACTTCTTACTTCCCATTCTGTCTTTGATATCCATCACTCATGAAGGGCTTAGACATTTTAAGTGTGCCAAGAGAAGTAACCTTTATTTTAGTTTCCCTAGGACACATTTATGCAACTGAAGTTCCTAGTAATAAGAAATATGCTTAGTCGGTAGAAAAATCATAAGATTTCAACACTCTGGAAAGTGTCTGCTTTCTATACAAAAAATAAAGAAACAAAAAACCAAACACAAGAAAACACTCAAGTATTTTCTATTATAGAATGAAATCATAAAAGCTTAGATTAATGAAACAAACCATTTTATTAAAACAAAAATGAAACTAAACAATTTATATCACTTGAGGCCAGAGAGGAAAGAAAACTCCCTTAAAAGTCTTTGGAATACCAGTGTTTTTTAAGACATTCACTTATTCATTAATTTTGAATAAAACATGATCTTACTGAAGGAACCAAACTGTTACCAATACTATGCATTACACTTCAGGGAAATAAAAATGGGCAAATCATTAACTAACTCTGCATTCTGGGACTTCCCAACCTATCAAAAGGGATACAATTTTTTTTAAATTTAATATAATATGTTTGGTGGATTTTTAAAGTGAGCATATTGTACACTAATAACACAAGAGAGAGATGGTTACTTCCCTAAGAATGGTAGAGGAGATCAATAGGCTACATAAAAGATTTGGTATTTAATTGTGTCTTAAAAATTGAATAAGAATGCCTTGTGCTACAAATAATAGTATTCCAAGTAGGAAAAGCAGCCATCCCATGCCCTTCCTCCCAGAGGTTAAACAGACCCTCAGAACTGTTTGGAAAGGTGATTGTACCATATCATTTTGAATTAATTTTTTGGCCTGACAAGGTACCGTCATCTGCCAGCAAAACATGAATTTTGATCAAGAATTAACTTTGCAGAGGTTAACTTTCTGTATTTTATAAGTGTATCAGTATCCATCTTTTCCACTGTAATTGATAAAGTAATCAAAACAACATAATACTCCTAAAGTTCATGTAATAAATGACATAATTTCTTCCTGCACACAAATATCACTGTGTTACATAGTCACTTTCTCCAAAGATGCTGTTCCAAACTACATGACAAAGTAACCTCTGGGAGGGCCACTCAATTTTTCTTTGTTTTGCTCAATTCTGTATATCTGGGGTTCAGGACAGCACCAGACACGTAGTTTTAGACTAATAAATATGTGTTGAATGATAAAATGAACAAATTAGTAAATTTTCAATCTTAGTCCTGGTAATTCACCTAATGCTGTTGTATCTTAATTCTAAGTGTTTCTTAAACAGAGTTTTAGAAATGTATTTTCAAGCTATTATGAAATTGGGTAGTTAAGTCTTATTAAGGTGACAAAATAGTGAACCAGAATAAATAGGGGTCCAAATAGTAAAGAAAAAGTCATATAAACACTTCTAGAGGAACTACTATTATAACTGATGATCAGGACATGTGCAAAATACAACCTAGAAACTATTTGACAGTGAAGAAATTTGGGAAGTTTAAAATTAATATTTTTAGGATAAAATATGTCAATGTGAATGACATGAAATACAACAGCTCAATATAAAAGTGGTATTTAGGTATAATGTAAATAATTTTCCAAAGATAGTAATGTCCCCATTGAAAACTCAAATGAAATCTATCTAGAGGAGAAGATGCTACTCTGTGATCATCTAGAAAAATTATTTTACCTCTTTGCAATATTCCTCTTTTCTTTTTAACTGGAATATCTTGTGATGCATAAGAAAAAATAAAGAAATGTTTACGTGAATTTTTTAAATTTTCTTTTTCTTTTGTTTTTTAATACATTAGTTATTTCTTTCACATCTGGGACCACCACATTTCTATTAGAGCTCTTGAATAAGTGGAGAGAGATAGGGAGGAAGAGAGAGAGAGAGAGAGAGAGAGAGAAAGGGAGATGCAAAGAGATTATTATTAAAATATTTGCATCGAATATGCTTTCTGAGCAAACTTTAGCACATTCAACACATACAGCTCTTTATCGCCATTTTAAGAATAATTGAACCACGCAGGCATGAACAAATAATTGTTTCATCTAAAATAAAAGCCCTTCAAGTAAAGAAATATATAAAAGGCAAGATGGAAAACTAAGAAAAACTAAGAACTAAAAAAAAAAAAATAAGACTTCTAAAACACATATAAATGTTATACAACATGAAGCAATATTTTGAGTATTTATGTTTACAAGCAGAAAAGGAAAATTCCCAAATAACAAAATTAAGGAATCAAATGAAAACTGAGCCGTAAGCTGATGTGAGGAAAGCCTTTCAGCAGATTTTGTTGCTCAGTCTTTGCACATATCTAGAGTCACCTGAAACCATGACTTACTCTTATGTAAACCATGGAAGTGTGATCTTCAAAATGTTCTTCATGTTACTGATTGATGGTAATTGTGACTACCCAGAGCAATGGGGCACACTCTACAAGATTTTCAGAAAACATGAAGAGTATTTTGTGCAAGTATCAAGATTAGTAATGCACCTGCTTTCACTGTTGTGGTTCTGAGTTTCTATGACCATTACCAGTTGTGTAACAGAATGTGTCTATGTCACTAGTCATCCATAAAAGCCTTGGACACTTTCAGCAATATAGAGTGTATCTATGTAACAAAAACTTTTGTACTCCCTTAATATTTTGAAACTTTTAAAAATGGAATAATAATAAAAAAAAAAAGCCTGGGGCTGTGAGAATCAAACAGGCTTCCTGGGTGGAGACATTTTGCATGTGTTCCTGTAGTTCACCACTATAGAGAAAAAAGTGTCCAGTGAGACTTGGAAGGGGAATGACTTAGAAGTAGGCAATGGACTATTCTGGCTTCTACCTGATGCTTGTATCTTTTTGATTGCTCTTGCTCTGTGTCTTTTGCTGTCACAGCTACTACAATAACATGCCATTGAGTCATGTGGGTCATTCTAGCTAATCAATTTACTTGAGAGTAGTTTCGAAACCCCCATAAAAGTCAGTGAGCTGCTGCTGTGGCTGCTATGTGGGGTGTATGGTGCAGCTGCTATGGGAGAGATGTTGAGTCTATAAAATGGGAATTTAGAGTGGAATACCAATAGGAGAAAAGATGAATCTACATAAGTATTACAAAAGATAGTACAGACCTACTAAACTGTGAGTAATTTATAATTAAAAAATAAACAGGGAAGCCATCAACTATAATTTAGAAAAAGAATATAGAACAAAAATGATACAAACTCCAATAACTTGAGCTAATAGTATATCAATCTGAAACTATCTATTTAAAATAGATAAATTTAAATTGATTAAGAACTTATAGAATTACAGATATAAAAATAAAGAGATAAGAAAAATATAAGCAGATATAAAAAAAAACAAAATTGTATTTCTATGGGAGAAAAATGTAGACTTTCAAATGTAAAACCCACTAGGGTGAATTAATTTAAAAGTATGTACAGAAAAGATGATTAATGAACTAAGAGAGAGTATTATAAAATGTAGCAAAAGAAATTGAAACAATGGATGATAATGAAAAGAAATGAAGACATCAGGAAAATAAGACTAATGTGTCGATATCAGAGTAAAAAGAGTTACAGAAAGAAATAATAGAGAAGATGAAGCAAATGTAATATTCAAAACAATATTTTGATGAGAAATTTTGAGAACTGATAAAATATATCAAATCAGTTAAAGTGAAAACCAGGGAATAAAATATATTTTGACAATATATCAGAATTTAAAGCAAGGAACAATAGTTCTGTCTCTGAGATCAGTACTGGAAATGTGATCAAGACACATCACCTAAAGACAGATGAAAGGTCTTTGACCAATTAGCTTTCTAGTTTCATGAGTGGAGGCAAAAGACACAATATTCCTGGGTCAAAGAAAAAAGGACCTTATTTCCCACAGCAATAGCAGTAGCCAGAGCATCAGCACCTGTGTAAGTTCCCCAAGCTTTTAGTTCACATAGGGCGACATGAAAGCCAGGTGACTGCTTCTGCAAGGTTGTGTTATAGGAGAGGAATATTATATAGGGATAAAGAATCAAGGGATAAGGAAGTCAAAACAAACAAACAAACAAACAAACAACCTGCAGTAACCAGCACTGCTCTCAGTGCAACTGCCTTTTGGTATCCAGAAAGCTGGGGTGAACATTTGAATAGTATTGCAGCATTAAGTAACATTTTCTTGGCCTTGCTCATTGGTAGAAAGATCAAAAACAAAAAGGTGACCTCCGCCTTACCTCTACCTTACAAATTTCTCACAATTACATCTATATTTTTTTCGTGGAAATTTTTTAAAACTGGAAATTAAAAAAAAAAATTTAAACGTTTATTTTAAAATTTATATGGAAAAGCAAACAAGCACAATTTGCTAAGACAATATTGAGGGAAAAATTGATAAAGGTGAGATGGCCTCCTCTACCAAATATCAAGATTTATTATACCATTATAATAATTAAGTTAGCAATTAAACTAGGGTGATATTGGAGTAGAATAGAGACCACAGAAATCGTCTCACAGCTACCGTGTTTCCCCGAAAATAAGACAAGGTCTTATATTTATTTTTCCTCAAGAAGACACCCTAGGGCTTATTTTCAGGGGATGTGTTATTTTTTTAAGTATGGTACAACAATCTACATTTATTCAAATATAGTTAAGTAGTCTTTTTCTGGAACATCATCATAATTCTCCAAACTCCGGATTCCATCCTGAATTTCTTACGGCTCTATTTCCTTAAGAACCATTGGCCCCAATCTCTCATGTTGAGCAATAGAGCTCTCATGGGGCAGATGCGAAGGGCTGCTCCTCTTCTTTACTGCTCCACAACAAAATGCATGGATTGTGCAGATATGCTGCGTAGCCATGCCCATCACTAGGTCTTATTTTCAGAGTAAAGCTTATATTTCGCAAATGCTTAGAAATCCTGCTAGGGCTTATTTTATGGGTAGGTCTTATTTTCAGGGAAACACGGTACTTGGAGACTGATAAATGACAAAGTTAGAATTGTAAAACAGTACACACATTTCATTCTCATGTCTAAGATATAGGTTTATTCTTCTTTTATCCCCAAACTCTTTATACAATAATAACAGCAAGTAGTTACTGAGTTCTTATTATAAACCAAAAACTTAGCAATTATATGCTAAGCACTTTGCATGCCTTATTTCATGGAATCATCACAACATGATGAGGTAGGAAGTATTAGTAATATTTTACAAATGAAGAAATTAAGACTTCGGAAAAAATAATAAATATTTCAACTACATAAAAACTTAAAATTTAAAATTCTATATGCAATATAACCCTATAAAAACTAAAAAGATTAATAGTCAAGACTCCACAGAGATATTTGAAATATATGTTTTTTTCTGCTTTATTTTTACTTTTTCTTTTAACATTATCCATACGTTTTACACACTAGGTGTTAGCAAACTATAGGCCATCAACCAAAACTTCACTACTATCTTTTTTGTTTTTCTTTTTGGTTTATACTTATTTTTAAAATTGACAAATAAAATTGTATGTATTTATCACGTATGACATATTGTTTTGAAATATTTATACATTCGGGAATGACTAAATTGAAATAATTAATATACATATTACTTCACACATTTTTCATTTTTTGGGGAAGTAATACACTTAAAATCTACTCTCTTAACAATTTTCAATAATACAATACATTGTCATTAACTACAGTCACCAAGATGTACAATAGATCTTTTGAACTTATTCCTGTCTAACTGAAATTGTGTATCCTTTTACACATATCTCCTAGTCCCTCATTCTACCAGATGCTGCTCCCATCATTCTACTCTTTACTTTTATAAGTTCAACTTTTTTTAGATTCCTTACATAAGTAAGATTATACAGTATTTGTCTTTCTGTACCTGACTTATTTCATTTAACATAATGTCCTCCAGGTTCATTCAGGTTGTCTCAAATGATAGGATTTATTTCTTTTTAAAGGATAAATAGTTTTTGTGTTGTGTGTGTGTGTGTATATATATGTATACATATATACATATGAACCTATATATATAGGTTCATTTTTGTATATAGTGTAAGATAAGGGCCTAATTTCGTTCTTCTGCATGGGGAGATCCAGTGGTCCCAAACCCATTTATTGAAGTGATTGTACTATCCTCATTGTGTGTTCTTGGCACCTTTGTCAAAAATCAATTGGCCATAAATGAGTGTATTTATTTCAGGGCTTTCTATTTTATTCCATTGTGTTTGTTTTTATACTAATATAAAAACATACTAATATACTATATAGTATATTAGTATATATTAGTATATATTAGTATATTAGTATACTATATTAGTATATTATAGTATACTATAATATAGTATATTAGTATAATATAGTATATTAGTATACTATATTAGTATATTATTAGTATATTATACTATATTAGTATATTAGTATATATTAGTATATATTAGTATATTAGTATACTATATAGTATATTTATATAATATAAAAACATACTAATATACTATACACACTTTCTATGTGTTTGTTTTTATACTAATACCATGCTGTTTAGATTACTATGGTTTTGTAGTGTATTTTTAAATAAGTTAAAAACATTCTCAATATATAATATATTAGGCAACAAAATAAGTCTTAAATTTAAGAAGATTACAATCATATCAAGTATCTTTTCTGGCCATGTTATGAAACAGGGTAACAGAGTAGTTTCAGAAAATTCACAAATACATGAAAATTCAATAACATCCTCCTGAACAATGAATGGGCTAATAAAAAAATTTAAAGGGAAATTTCAAAATATCTTGACACAAACAAAAATAGAAGCACATATACCAAAACTCATTTGATGCAGCAAATGCTATTGTAAAAGGGAATTTTATTGAAATAAACATGTATATAAAAAATAAGAATGATCCCAGATAACCCACCTAATTTTTGTACCTCAAGGGAACTAGAGAAACAAGAACAAACTAAGCCCAAAGTTAGGAAAGAAGGAAATAATAAAGATCAGAATAGAAATAAATGAAATATTCATAGAAAACAGAAAAAAGAAAAGATCAAAGAAACTGAGTTGTTTTTTTGAAAAGATAAACAAAATTGAATCCTTAGCTAGAAAAAAAAAGAGAAGTTTCAAATAAATAAAATTAGAAGTGAAAGAGGAGATATTACAACTGATACCACAGAGATCTAAAGAACTATAAAAGACCATGATAAAGAATTAGATTCCAACAAATTAAGTAACCTAAAATAGATGAATAAATTTCTGAATGTATGCAACCTACCAATACTGAATCACAAAGAAATAGAAAATCTGAGCAGACAAATAATGAGTAAGGAGATTAAACCAATAATAAAAAGTATTTTATAATGAAAATAGTAGGACCTGATGGCTTAATTGTTGAATTCTACCAAACATTTAAGAAAGTACTGATACTAACCTTAACATTTTTCCAAATTGAAGAAGAGGGAACATGTCTGAAGGAATTTTATGAGGCCAGCATTACCCTGATATCAAAGCCAGAAAAGAACACTACAAGAAAAGAAAATTACAAGCCAATATCCCCGATGAACATAGTTGCCAAAATCTTCAACAAAATACTAATGAACTAAATTCAACAGCACGTTAATAGGATCATTCATCATTTTCAAGTGGTATTTATGCCAGGGATGCAAGGATAATTCAGTATACAGAAATCTATAAATGTGATGCACCACATTAACACAATGAAGGACAAACACCTATGATCCTATTAGTAGCTACAGATAGTTATTTGACAAAATTCAAAACCCTCAACAAATCAGGTATAGAAGGAGTGTACCTCCACACAATAAATGCCATATATGACAAATCCACAGCTAGTTTCATAATCAACAAGGAAAAGTTGAAAGCTTCCCCTCTAATACAGGGACAAGAAAAAGATATCCTCTATCACCACTTCTTTTCTACACAGTCCTGGATATTCTAGGCAGAGAAATTAAGCAAGAGAAAGAAATAAAAGGAATCCAAATTTGAAAGGAAGAAGTTAAATTGTCCCTGTTTTAAGATCAGATGGCATGATTTTATATAGAGAAAATTCTGAAGACTCTACCAAAATAATTGTTAGAACTTAATAAATGAATTCAGTAAAGTTGCAGGATATAAAAGCAACATACAAAAATCAGCAGTGTTTCCATACACGAAAAGCAAAATACCTAAAAAGAAAATCAAGAAAACTATCCTATTTCAGTAGCTATAAAATAAAATAAAGTGCTTAAAAATAAATTTAATCAAGAAAGTGAAAGATCTATATACTGACAACTATAAAACATTAGTGAAAGAAATTAAGACATAAACAAATAAAAACATATCCCATGTTCATGATTGGAAGAATATTATTTAAAATGTCCATACTACCCAAAGCAATCTACAAATTCAATATAATCCCTATCAAAATTCTAATATCATTTTTCATGGAAATAGAAAAAAATACTAAAATTTGTATGGTCTATAAAAGATCCTGAATAACAAAAGCAATCTTTACCAAAAAAATGAAGCTGGAGGCATCACATTACTTGACTTGAAAATGTAATGCATCTCTATTGAAATCTAAATTTTGTACAGAAGCTTTCAAAGATCTTTATCTTCTGTGTGTGGGACAGTGGTGGGGGACTCTAAGTTGAGTAAGCCAACGCATTATGTTCTTATCAGCCACTATATCATTAGTAATACTCAGATTTCAGAGGTTGATGTATTATACAATGTTTTGATTTAGTAAATAAAAATGAAATCTATTTCTAGATATGTGGTAGAAAAACTGCAGAATATCAAAAATGAAGAGAAAACCTTACAATCCAATAGAAAAATTCCATTTGCCAAAATGGATAAACAACTTGATTGAAAAGGAAATTTGTTAAAACAAGCAAAAATGACACAATATCCAATAACATGATATGCCAATAAAGAATTCTATTGCCTGTTGAAGTATTTTTCAAGATTAATAATTAAATAAAGATATTTCCAATCAAAAACTTAAAAAATTTTCTTTGCAGGAATTATTTTAAAAACTGTTTTTCCAAAAGAAAATATATCTATAAAGGAAAGCTAAAAATGTAAAGAGCAATATTGTCACATTATTTTTCTTTGCAAATATATTTTATTATTTGTTTGGAACATTTCATATTTTTAAAAACAGTATCTAAACATAGTATGCTAGCTCAGTATTAAAAGTAATATATTTTGAATTCATATCCTTAAATAATTGAAAAATATGAGCTAGTTGCAAGTCTTAACAAGTAAGGAAAATAGAATTTTATTTTATTTACACCATGTATCTCTCTACTTCCAGAGAAGTCTTAAAACAAAGAAAGAAAGAAATATTGATTTATACCATCTGTTCTAATGTCATTCACACAAAGAATTTCAGCATTCTATTCCTTACTTAACTTTCAGGAAAGAAGACATTGATTTTCTTTCTTTACTGACTAGATGGCAAAAATAGTTCATTTTAAACCTTTATTTTATGCTGTTTGGCAGAATAATAGGAAAATAAGGACTATAATATAAAGCATACATTTTTCTTTTTCATTAAGTGTAAAAATACTTTTCATGAGTGTAACATTAAAGAATCACAGCAGGAATATAAATAAATCATTAAATGGAAATAACAGTGAAATCTCAAGAGTGACAAGTTGCATCTGTGGGTAAGTTTATTATTATTATTTTTTTAATTATTAAGGCATGACATTATATGCTGCCTTTGTTCATGACATCGTGTGGATACTGTGTGGAAATATTCAAATGAACTAAAATAATATGGGATTACATCAGTGAGTTTTTTTTTCAGTCATACAGCATTTAATGATAAGTCTACATTCTGCAGATGTGGACTCCTAAATCTTTAATAAAGTGTACTAGCAACACTCCATGGCAACAGAACTGCATGTGCAATTCACACTAGGTGGCAATATTTCCAAATCAGGAGCCTCAAATTTTGCTTATACAAAAGTAGTGCTTTTTTATATGACCAGCTAAATGTTTCTCCTTTTCCCCTATTTCTTGATCCTTCCTAATATCCATTTTCACTGCTGGTTTGCTAAAATCCTATTTTTCAGTATTGTGGTGACCAAAATCTATCTACATAAGTTCCCCGGGTACATACTTTGTCCCTTCATGCTGGGTCTCTTTTGTCCTCAGAGTAATACATTGTGAAGGCTGTAGAAAGAAATATGTCAGGATATCAGAAATGAAGCCCATATGATAAGAACAATGAGTGGGCATGATTGAAATGAGATATGGTATGGAGACATTGACTCATTGAGAATTCAGCAGTGCAACATACGATATGAAAGGTACAGGTAAATTAGAGTTCGGTTCCATTGCCCGTTTTTTTTTTCAGTGTTTTAAATAGTTGAATTTATTTTATTTTCTATGCTAGTCAAAGGTTTTTATTTTATCATTTATACCTTATCTGCTGTTTTAAACATAGTAAAATTGCAATACTATATGTTTTGAGCTTTTTCTATTTATAAAACTGATCTGCAAAATTTAGCACCAGATGCAATTTGTTTTTGCTGTTGTTGTTTTTCTAATTTAGTTTTTTTTTTCTTTTTTTTCCCCTTTTAGTCTTGATGTCTCTCTGTGGAGAGTGGTTATAAATTCTAGACCTGCCCTTATGCCCTGACAGGGCTTCACAGGAGGCGGTTGTGAATGTTTACAGTTTGCCTTTCACTGGATATTTCTTCATTCTGATGGATGGCTTAATGCCTAAGTGTCTGACCTGTGACCAGGATGCCCTTTCATAGGAAACTTGTTTATACCTGCAGACACCTTTATGGCTTTTGTCTGACCTGGCTCCATTTCATTCAAGATAGCTACTACCTCAGAGAACCCTGACTGGGAGGAGAATTAGGTTTTGGTACATCAGTCAGGTGAATCACAATGAAGAAGCAGCACAACAAAAGACATGAAATAACAGAAGCATTTTATTACTTACAGATCCAAGAGAAAAGAATAGTGCTCATGGGGACCAGTAAAGGGGAGTCTTGAGACAGCAGGACACTCATCCAGCGGGTGGGTTGAGAGAAAAAGAAAGAGAGAGAGAGGGAGAGAGAGATGCATGCACGTGTTGACCATTAGGTTTAATTATGGTCAGCAGCTGTGGGATGTGCTGTGTTTGGGATGTGAGATGAGGAATGAGCAAGCTAGAGCTTAAACAACCACGCAAAGAGGGGGAAGTTTTAACTAGGCCAAAGGTGACAGGGTACAATTAGGTTTCAAATAACTTGTCAGGCCTAAAAACAGATGCCAAGTCAGCAACTTGTTTTGTTATCAAACTAATTTTGTTTTAAAAATGATGATAAAACTATGCTATATTTATCAACCATAATGGTGTTTATCAACAAACAAAATAATTATTTCTTATCTCATTTAAAATATCTATGCCAGGAGGTTGCCTCTGTAGTATAAAAAAAAAGTAAATCCTGTTTCTTCTCATTGCCTATTTATAGTTTATGTGAACCATCTAGGCAGATAGAAATGTCATAGTAGTAGAAATACAGACAGAGGGATATAGATATCAGAGATAATGCAACTGTGGTAGACAGTAATCCCGATGTTTAAGATAGGACTAAACTGAGGAGCCGCACGTATAAATGTACTTTATTTTCATAATAGCTATCATTAACTTACTGCTTAATATTTATCAGACACTTAGCATGCTAACAGCTTTATTACATTTAATCCTCATCACAATCCTACTCTACTATCTGATATTTGGGGAAAGCAGAAGGTCAGTTAAAAGGGCCCCCCTCAAGTTGCCCAAAATTAAGAGCTGATTTCTTGTTTATTTGACTGAACATGATATATTAATAAAAACAAACTGAGGTATATATTCAATGGATAAATTTAACATCACCATTAAGACCATTACAATAGAATGGGTACATTTTGGAAAAAAAAAAAAAAAAAAAAGAAAGAGACTATGATCATATTATGCTAGTGTTAGAGTATTCCTTCAGATAAGTATTTAAAATATATATTCCTCACTTGATAGTGGAATAATTTATTTGATTGACCAATCATCCTGCCTAAGATCTGCTCTCAGGAGAACCTCCTTGGTCCACTGTTCTTCGTGGAAATGGAGAAGATAATTAGAAAGAATGTCTCATTTTGGGAACCGTACTAATTTCGCAACCTTCCTTTTTTGCTATGGCAGGTTTGAGAGAGCAGGGATTGGCTTAGAAGTTGAATATTACAGCTCTTTGTTTGGCTATTTGTTTTTGGATTTCTCTGAAAACGAATTTACAGTAGATCCATTTTATAAACTAACTGAACCCAGAGATTTTATTGCATAATGGTCCTTGGCTAGAATAAATACTGGATATTATGAATTCAGCTAAAAAGCCTTCCCACTCTCCTTTTGGTTAGCTCCTTTTTAGTCACAATGATCATTTTGCCTTATAGGTGTGAGTTGAGAGGAGAGCAAGAGTAAACAGCTTTTGCATTCCATAGTGTGATCCAACTACTCAGGAAACTTACTTTTCCCTTCAGCATCTGTTCCAGCCTTGTTTGCAAAATTCCACTTCCAATCTGCAAGGCAATGCTGTGATGCACTGTAATGACTGCTCTGATGATCACATAATCTCATTAAAATTTTGCCTAAACAATTACTACCTTTTTATATGTTTTAAGTTTTCTTCTGGATCCCAGTAACAAGTATTTCTTTAAAAAGAAATGTCTTCAGTTCCTGAAAAATCTGATTTATAAAAGAAAAAAAACATTCACCAGATGTTGGCTAGGTGGAAGGGGGTGGAAGGGATTAGTAAATTCACCCCTAATGGGTGTGGTGTGCACTGCTGCAGGGGTCCTCAAACTTTTCAAACTTTTTAAACAGGGAGTCAGTTCACTGTCCCTCAGACTGTTGGAGGGCCGAACTATAGTTTAAAAAGAAAAACTGTGAACAAATTTCTATGCACACTACACATATCTTATTTTGAAGTAAAAAAAGAAACGGGCAAAATCACCCACATGTGGCCGGCGGGCTGTAGTTTGAGGATGCCTGGACTCTAGGGGATGGGGTATGCTTGTAGCTCTGACTTGGGCAGTGCAAGGGCAATATATGAAACTATACATATAGTTACATGTATTTGTAACTATATGTGCCTCTGTAATATTCTGAAATTTAAAAAAAAATAAAAAAAAATCTGCCACAGATATTTCCAATCCTTCTTAAGAGTTGTTTGCTTAGCATGTTAGACCAGGTGGAGTTTGTTTTCTTCTTGGCAATTCTCAAGGATAGTAGACTTTTGGATCACTTGATGAATGAATAAGAGAAGCATACTTAAGATTTACCCCACCTTCAAATCTAAAAGGGTCAAGAGCAAAAGGGGCTTGTCAGTGGAAGGCGTTCCCTAAGGCCACACATTTTATACATTCTAGTTCTTAGGTCCTGAGTCTTTACTGATCAATTTTTTTTCACATTCAAGATCTGGGAAATTCCATAATAGTGTAAATCATTATATCTGCTTGATATTAAGCTATTATCTCACAGTTCCATATCTACTGTTTTTTTTTTTTTTTCAGTTTCACTTTACTCTCATCTACACTGAATTTTTTTACAAGCATAATTTTTTTTGTAAACAGACGTAAAATTACTTGTTTTTTAGCATCTCTCTGTTTATTCGCTCACAGTAATACACAGCCCTTGGACAGAGTAAATTACTTTTCAATAAACATAAAAATAGTATTAAAAATGCCCTGAAAGTACACATATAATTGATTAATATGACGAATCACTATTGTACCCCAACTTTTTATCATTCCACAGTGATAACAGCTAAATAAAGAGTTGGGAGTAAAATAGCGATTTCCTACATTAAACACTATAGAAACACTGTCTACCTGGAATTTTATCATGGTTCGAAATCATAGCTGAATTGGTGAATAATAGGTTGCCTTTGTTTGGGTTTGATTTGTAATTCCTTGAGTATTAGAGATGGGGCATTTTTCACATACTTATTGGCTCTTTCATTTCTTCTTTTTCCCCCCTCCCTTTTTATAGTCTGTTTTGTGCTACTTGAAACTCAAACTCAAACTGCACTTTTTTTCAACTGTTTCCATAGTAAGTTTCATCAACAGGAGGGGCTACAAACATTTTGGTTACTTTGTACCCTCACAATATCCTGAAATTAAAAAAATAAAAAAAATAGGAGGGACTAGTGAGAAGCTATGCAAGACAAAGTGGAACAAGCGACTTGTTCATTCCTTTCTGCTGTGTATCATCTTGATGGTTTTTCACCATGCAACTGCATTTTGTTCCAATTTCTGGTTTTCTACCCTCTCAAAATCAGCTTCATTGTGCCCCCTCAAGGATAATAGACCCAGCTGAATTTTACACATGTCTCAGTTTTAGCTTCAGGGGGACTATCTTCTGACCTTTTGAGGTACCAGTACTAACAAAGCACAAGCTCTTTCTCAGAGATTAGTTTCCCTTTTGCAGGGGATCCTCTTGCAAGCTTCTAGCTTTTAGTAATCACATCTTCCTTTGTTCTGTCAGTCCTAGTGGCAGTGGCTCTTTCCTGCACTTATTTGTTCAATGTCAATCCAGGACATCCTTTTTACTTTGCACCAGCTATTTATTGATTCCTTATAATAAGCGTTCTCTAAAAAAATAGCTTAAGTGTTTTTCATTTTGTTTTTGTACTGTTTTATCCTAACTGCACCCAGGGATAAAACAACTCCTAATTGTTTTGTTTAATTTTGTTTTCTAATCCTGGTTATCTCTGCCAAATAACTGCAATAGACTCAGAATTATTTTTAAAAAATTATAAAATCCTGAAATTCAGCCCATGCCCTGAGGTGTATAGTTAGAGATTTGAGTTTATATTCTTTCTTTAAGGCAATTGATGCCATTAGAAGATGTCACCTTTCCCTATTCCTTTTATACTCTTTTATGTCAGTAACAACTCAATTCTCTAAAACCTTTACTTCTTGCCTAGTCACAGTTAAATTATAATTTTATATTTTGTCAGTGCACGCTGTGGGCTACCTCAGTCTTAGCCTGTAATATTGGCTAGATTTTTTTTTTTTTTTGCTTCTTTTAACCTTGTGCAAACTAGAAGATCAATTCTTGATGCCCCATTTCCCAAATAATCTGTTAATTTCAGTGTCTATGTCAGTTAAGTTTCTTATTAACTAGTACTGGTATTACATTCAAGCTATTTTTGAAGAAAATGAATTGATTAAAATAATATTATTTTATAAAATATCCAAGTAGAGTGGGCATTTCATTCAGAATATGGGAATGAAAAAAGAGATTATGAAGGCTGGATCAAAATTTCAGTCGCACAACAGAAAGAAACCAGTGAGCTGCTGCTGCTGACAGCTGGGTGCTTCACGCTCCACTGCCAACACTCCAGCAATGACTTCATGACTGGTGTCCGATCCATTACCTCCCCTAAATGCAAGATTACTACCACTAGAAAAAATTCTCTCTGATTCTGCCTGCCATTATCACCAAATGTAAAAATCTAGCTTCCTATATCAGATTGTTGATCTGATATAGGAAGAGGAGCCATCAGCCCATGCTTTAGCTTGAAGAGAGAGGAGCAGGTTATTTTCAGCCTTAAGAATAGGAGATTTTGTCATCTTCCAAAATTTATGAAATGGAAATTCTTCAGTTCTAAGAAGAAGGTCTGTTTGTTAAGCATGTAAGTAGTGAATAAAGCTCACACTCACCTCCAGTACTTTTACCTCCTACTGCCAAAATAAAGTCCATTCTCCCACAGGAACTTCATTGGACTATTAAAATGCCCTCTCATGGTTACATATTTATAACAATTCTCTTAATAATCTATAAAAACATGCAGTCCTCAGTTGTAATAATTTTGTTAAAAAACATGGAATTCAGAACTTCTGGAAATGTTCATTTTAGTTTTGCTTTGATGTCCAGATGTACTCTTCTTATCTGACTTGTTCAAGTCATTTTTATGGTGCTGTGAGCCTCTGTCAAAGTTAATCCTCTATGTAAATCGAGACACTGAAGCTCTAGTGTTGTGGATATATTCATGGAATCTGGGATCAGACTGTAATACTTTGATCTCCATATTTATCATTTGCTAAATGTTCAACATTTGGCAATTTTCTTAATATTTCAGCTCTTTAACTTCCTAACTTAAAAATTGTGATATTCATTGTGCCTCCATTATGTGACTATCGTAACAAATACATTATTCCATATATTTACTAAGCTTAACCTAAAACAGAGTTTTTAGTAAAAGTTTTTTTATTAGTATCCTTAACAGTATTATAAAACTTTAAAATTGTTGGTATTCTCTAAAATTTTGAAAATAGAACAACCCCACAGTAGAACCTACCACATCTGCTTAATATGTAAATTAACTACACTGATATTAAACATAATCCAATCTCCTGTTTCCTTAGATCTAGTCATCTTTCCCTTCTCTCAAGTTTTATTAAAGAATTAGTTTAATATGTTATTTGCTTTATACCAATTACATGGCAGGCATGGTGAGATGATAATGCTGAAATAATAAAAACAAAGGCACTGCCTCAAGTAGTTTATCTTCTGATAGGAGGGCAAAGATAAAATACCATTGATTTCTATGCCATACAGTATACACAGCATGGCAAATATTCAGAATACTGTAAAGCACAGAAGAGGAACACTTAAATCACTCATGTATTCTTAGAAAGCTCCAAGTGCAGCTATGAGCCAAGCTTGAAGAAAGAGAGCTATAAAGGTTATAGAAAAATGTGGAGCTGGCATTTCTGTCAAAGGAAACGGTATGAATAAAAGAATAGAACTGTGAAATGATATATTGTGTGAGGGATTTTGTAAGAAGTGTGTGGTGTAAAATAGCAAGAAATGAAGCAGCATCTATAAAAAGAGGCCAATTCATGGAAGGGCTTATGCATCATGCTTACAAATTTAGACTTAATCTTTTAGGTGATAGGGAGTAATTGAAGAATTTAAGTAGAGAAGTGAGTGACACAGGCAAATTTTGATTTTAAAATAGGTATCCATACCAAAAGAGCTTGCATGAGTAATCTGGCTCAGTCACTTATTAACTGAAGGAAATTGAGAAGTTTGCTTAAATCGCCTCAATTTCAGATGTCTCATTGTTGAGGCTTAAATAAGATATACAATTTTAATAAATTTAACTTTCTTAATTAAAGCAATAATATATTTAATATAACTTCCCATAGGCTTTTAGATTTGTACAGTGGTAGTACTTCTTGGTTAGAAAATATGTGGAATCAATACATGCACATGATAATTACAAAGTGCAGCCAGAATTCCAAAGGGTAGAAATGGCAGTTGCACAATCTTCAAGTGAAGGGATGTGCTACCAAAAGTGTTATAACAGATGATCAAGAGGATGCTCTCAGGTTGAAATTTGATGATATAATGATAAGGCCACCATAGGACAGCCCAGTGAAGAATTTCTTGCAACAGCTGTGAAAGATGGGGTCAAGAAAACCATGCTTAGAGTAAAAAGGGAAATTAAAAAGGATAATAAGAATAACATTATGATCACATTTTGGAATACAAAGAAAATCCAGACAATGCTCTTATAATAGCTACTGAACAAATATCTCTGCATTAACAAGGAAAAATACAAATATTTCATTAATGGGAACTGTAGGGCTGAGGGTTCAGGAAATTAAT
The DNA here is from genome assembly GCA_008750895.1 of Mirza zaza. Lineage (NCBI taxonomy): Eukaryota > Metazoa > Chordata > Mammalia > Primates > Cheirogaleidae > Mirza > Mirza zaza. Next base: position 49,644 of record VSMD01132499.1, on the reverse strand, counting down.
CACTAACCATGATCCTGGAAAAATCCCTAATAAGACTTATTTTAAGAAGAAGAGAACAAAAACTGGACAAGAGACAGAAAAAAGAAGGAACTTTCTTTCCCATGCATAATTTATTAATTCATTTTTCCCACATATATTTGTAATATTTCATAGTGGTATTAAAATGGTCTATAATCAGACAAGTAATTTTTCTTTTGAATTACAAAATTTATTGAAAGACAATGATTAAACAACCACATAAACAAATTTACCCAAAAAAGAATCAAATTAGAAATTATGTGACTTAGAAAATGAGAAAAAAAAAAAGGAGGAAGTTTTTTTTAATAATCCATAATTTCTCCGAACTAAAAACAATGGTCTTTAATTTCAAATGGCCTACACAGTGCCAAGCAGGATGATTATAACAATTCATTACTGAGAATTTTATTTTATTTAATAAAACTTCAAGGAGAAAAAAAATAATCCAAGGATTTATAGATTTTTTTTTAATGTAGGTAATTTACACTGGAATAACAATTAAATTAGGATCAGACAACTCTCTGGATTTCCAGATCAAGTATAAATGTCTTTAAAATTCAGAGAGAACTTTATTTTCCTCAGAGGATGTTACTCAACTATCAAATGTCAGAAGATATTCTGTTCAGCAGAACTCATGGCTGGAGTTGCCCCAAAAAAGTTGGCAAGTGAATTCATGCAAGGGACTTCCCTAAACCCTCCTAAGATGAGGCAGGTTGGAATTCCAAAGAAAGAAGCATTAAATGTCAAGGTATTCAGTACAAGTCCTCACTCCAGAACGTAAGAAAAAGGATGGTCTATCCAGGTATGTCTGGTAAGGAGGAAGTTGGGTTATGGAGTTTATATGAGAAATTTATGGAATTTGGCTCAGGGATGGTGATAGTATCTATGTGTTTAGCAACAGAAACACTGATCTTCTAGTGCTTCAGGCAACAACCTAAACAAATTCATCAGTGCTTGGGAATGTTTAAGGCCCTGGCTTGAGTTCAAGACTGCAGGGGAAAAAAGCATACTGGTGGCCAGGTCATAGATAGAGCTGTCAAAGCACTCTTTGTTTCTCCTTCAATAAAAATAACAAATGTTGGTGAAACTTGGGGACCCAACAGAAGACAATAAAGACATTTTCTAAAACACAAAGATAAGAAGGTATAACTTCTTCATATTCATTTTAAGAAATTTTTAAATATCAGTTTTAAAAAAGCCAGTCTACCTTGATTAAAAACTAAGAAAATATTTTATTAATATTTACCTAACATAACTACAAATACCTGGGTATTTCTAGGCATGGGTTTAGGCATGGGTTGGCACAAGGCTCCAATACTGTTACCACAAACAAGTTTTAGTCCTTTAATGCTCAGATACACTTTCCTAGTTTGGCTCTATTTTTAGGCTCATTTCTCTTTGTAGCAATATGCTTGCAGAAATTCTCAAATCTCCAAATCCAGAATTAATAATAACAGCAAGAATCACAACTACACCTTGTCTGTATAGACAATTGAAGCTATTTGGTTTACATCTCCTGAATACATCAGTTGGCCCAAGAACAGTAATACTCTTTTTTCTTCTTATATTTATGCCCATCCTGGTCCTTGTGGTTGGTCTAGTCACTGCAGCCACATGGATGGTGTCAACTAAAGAAAGAAATCAAGCTTCTAAAGAATTAAAGTTAGTTTTACTCAGAGCCTTAATGAGGATTACTGCCTGAGGAGAGCCTTTCAGAGAGTTTCTGTCACATGCTCCAAATCAGTGTTTCAGTTCACAGTTTATATACAGGTTGTGGAGATTCTCCATGAGCTCAGAAGTTACATTAAAGCAAAATTTTCATCAAAGTGTGGGTGTAGCAATACATCTACTTATAAATTACAGAGGCATAATTGCTAATCTTGTCAGACATTATGTATGTACAGGTAAAGGCAAAGGCTAGGATCATTAAACTTATCTTTTCTAAAAATGCAGTGATTCAGGCAAAAGATGTGAGAAATATAATATGTATTCAATCCTGCTTAGCATCTTCAAGGTATTCTTCCTGAGGGCTGTGCTCAGTGATTAAAGCAGAGGTTTGTGAAGTTGTGCTGATGAGCATAAGGAGCAAACAGGGCTGACTATGTGGTTGGCCAGAGGCAGACGTTTGCTACTTTGTCTCACGATGGCTAAGGATGGGGTCTCATAAGGAAAATCAAGATATAATTATTAAAATAAGGATAGAATGATACAATTTGGCTAAAATCAACCCAAAAACTTTGATTCACCCAGTGATAATAAAATTATACAAAACCTGGAAATAATGTAAAAAAGAAAAAGTGATATGTTTAACATCATTCAGAGATCCCAACTTTGTTTAATTCATTATTTACTATTGATCAAAACTCCCAAATTTAATAAACTATGATTTTATGTTGTGGATTTTTGTCCAATAGAGATATAAATGACCTCTGTCCTATAGTAAAAGAAAGGTTATGGCTTATGACCTTATAGATCATGGGCCAGTTTTATATCAACTCAGCAATCTTATGCTAACATTTCTTTACTTAACTGCCTATAAATACCTGAAATCATTTTTGGACCTATCTTAGTATCTTACTATTAAACTTATTTACTGATATATTGAATAATCGATTTTAAATATGCTCTTTAATTTTGCAGGAGAGCTATGATTTTTCATTTTAGAAAATTATGATGAAAATCAACATTCACATATAGTCTCCCTCTCATATACATTTTTTAAAAAATGTCCCTGAAAATGTAAATACCACTCATCCCCTCCTCAAAGTTTCCTCTTGTCACTGCATCTGTCTTCACCTTCAGGTAAGGTATGGTCTTTTCAACCAAACATGGGATGGTCTCTATGTGGTCTGGGGACCTTTGATAAATGAAGGATAAAGAACAGTAAACTAGTATTTAAAAAATTGTTAGAGAAAGGAATTAATTGGAAAAAAAAAAACCTTTCATTGTTTGATAGTTCATATCCTGCTTACAAAAAACAGTATGAACTTTTTTGTACTGATAATAGAATGAGTTCTAGATATTTTTCTGGAAGGATCTGCTTTGTCCGTTATTTCCATTCCACCCCCATGCCTTTTGGTTCTGGCCTCTAAAAGGAACCTCTTGTGTAGTGTTATTCATGACCAAATCTGAGAAGGGAAACTGAAAGGAAGCATATTTTGTTTGCTGAATCTCTTTATCATCTCATTTCCAGCTGGTTTGTGTGCATATGTCTTCATTTGAGTAAGGAGAGGAGGTATGAATAAGTGTTACAATTGCTAAGTGGAAGAACAATCGCTATCTCTTAACCCCAGAAACTGATAAACAAAGCCAGATACTGTGTTGGGTCATGGTTCCTGATGTTAATGCTGGAACCTGAAGTATCTGTTTCCTAGCAACAGTTCTTAGTTATATGCTCACTTCCCTAGCCCTCAATTTAATGATCTCCACTGAGGCATCTGCCTTGGACAATTTGAGACTATGGTTTGGGATGGGGAGACATAGTTAATCTGCTTTTGTCCCTGCTATCTGCACTTACACAATAAAAATAATTGTCTCTTGAATATGCCTGGCAGTATACAATAAGAGATTCATGCAAAGGGCCTATGGGAATCTGGCTTCTCTCAAATCTCAATCTTATTGCCAATTTTGGTTCTGGCTTCCTCGACTCTGCTTATACTGACAAGTTATTTATTAAATAATTTAGCTTTTTCATCCCTACAAGGCTTCAAGTTATTATATTCTCAGCCATCCTAGAAGGTTGGCCAAAGGCAAAAAGTGTGACTTTTCTTTCAGATGAGCCAATTTTAATCAAGCCCTATCTTTATTATATGATATTATTAATCCTATTAGTAAGAGGAAAGCTAACAACCCACTCTAAAATCCTGAATTTTTCATCAAAAATCCCATAAAGCACAATCATGGTTTATATTGCAAGTGCAGCAAATAACATATTGTTCATTTGATAACAGATAACAAGAATTACAACTTCCAACTTTGGGTTAGTATGATTCCCATTGTCTCTAAAACTACTTTTAGCTAGGCAATTCCAATTTTAAAGTCTGCCGATTTGGGATACCAAATTTGAACATCAGTTAGGGCAGGTACTGACAGTTAATAATTAGCAGGAAATGGGATAATGGTAACATTTTGTTACCCATTTTCTTAGTCCCTTAGGGATGCTATAACAAAATATCATAAACTGGTAGCTTATAAATAACAGAAATTGCCAGGTATGGTGACTTGGGCCTGTGATCCCAGCTACTTGAGAGGCTGAAGTGAGAGGATTTTTTGAGCCCAGGAGTTGGAGGCTGCACTGAGCTATGATCATACACTGTACTCCAGCCTGGGCAACAGAGCAAGATCTTATCTCTAGAAAGATAAAAAATAAAATAAAATAAAACCAGAGATTTATTTCCCATAGTAGTAGAGGCTATCATGTCCAAGAATAAGGTGCCAGCAAGTTCAGTATCTGATAAAGGCCAGTTTCCTATCATAGTTGCAACATTATTGCTATGTCCTTGTATGGTGGAAGGGGCAAAGAAGCTCTCTGGGGCCTCTTTTATAAGGACATTAATTCCATCCATGAGGCTCTATCCTCATGACCTAATCACCTCCCCCAAACCTCAACTCTTAATACTATCACCTTGGGGGTTAGAGTTCAACACAGAAGTTTTGGCAGGACACAAACATTCAGGCCATTGCAACTACCATAATATATATTTTTTAGACACATTGGGTCTTTCAAACATTTTGTGCATGATTGTCATTTATTTCAGGGTTGCTTCTACAGTCACAAATTTAACCCATCCTTCAATTACATTTCAGTATGATAGGTTTTATTTTTTACTATAAATGATACTAACATGCTTTATTTTTATCATAAATATGGTACTAACATGTCACAATGAACTCTTCAGCTTTTCACTGTCATATAATATACAACTTTTATGAAAATAAAGAAGCTAGAAAAATAATTTCCAGAGAGAGAGAAAGCAAGAGAGAAAGAAACACGCACTCTAATTCAGGCACTTTGTCCTAGGACAGTCAAAAATAAGTTAATGGATCAAAACACTGTGAAAATAAACAGTCCAAATGTAGTCTCGTTTGTAAACTCTTCATTTAAGTGCAAGAGTTGAAACAATAATAGTGTCACTCTGTATTAAGGCCTTGATGAGTTCAGTTCTGTGTCCACATTTTATGTCCAAACATGGCAGGGGTTGCTTTCTCGGCCCTTGTTGGTTCCAGATAAGCCAATGTGTAAAGACATCTCTCTGAAGCCCTCTACACCACATTTGAAGAGTGTAAATTATTGAGAACATTGTCAACAGCTTTAACTTCCGTAAAGAAAAAGATTATTTAGTTTACAGATACTATTAATATCTATGCCCATGGTTTAGACAAAATTATCTAAAAATAATGCTTTTGAAGTTCAAGACTATTCAATCCTTTGCTAATGTCACCAGATATTGCAAAAGGATACTTTTTTTGCAATGGCATCTAGAGTAACTCTTAAACAATACTTTCAAATGTCATAGCTGACATTAAAGCTCTTTCTGTTAGCTCTGTCAGAGGACTCTAAACATTTCATTCCCTTTATCTCTGTTTTTCTAATTTTTTTCAAAGTTTAATATGACTGGTGTGATTATGGGTTGGAATTGAGTATAAATTTTACACATTGCTTGATTTCTTTCTTGTATCCGTATTCAGGTGAATTGTATTTTAAATTTTTCAGAAAAATATTATGAAAATGCAAAACTATAATGAATAAAAGTGTTATAACATGAAATATCAATAACACACTGGTGAAGCTAAGTTAAAATTTAAAACTTAAATACTAATGGAAAATAGCACATGTAATATCAATCTTATGTTTAGTATTTTCTATAATGAGTCTTTCAAACTTTACTTAAATTATTATGAATTTTGAATTATATGTAGTCTTCTGATAACTTCTTAATTATAGAATGACAGCATAGGTTCAAATTACTCAGTAATTGTTTATCAAAATAAATTGTGATCCTACAGCAGAGACAGGTTAACCCTTCACTAAATCAAATTTCTCTACCTTCTGAGTATGTATATATGGACTATAATTCCCAGTATCTGTTGTTGGATCTATACCTAGTTATGACAGTGAAATGTGGGTTCTGGCCATGAAATATGGATTGAGACAATGTATACTGCTTTCAGATCTAACCCATTGAAAACTTCCCACTCTGGCATGCTTTCCTCTTCTATGGTGATTTTGAAGACATGTGTTGAAAAGGATGGAGCTAAAGAATGGAAGGACCGACTCTAGGTCTCTGAATCTTTACTAGGAGGAGAACTGACTTCTAGTCAGGAACATCTATTTTTGGACAATTACATGAATGACAAATATTATTTTAATCATTTTTAAGTCATCATGTATTTTTAGATATGTTGCAGTGATTGTTATTACCTTATCAATATAAACCCTGTTAAAATATAGAAGTCCTTATTTTCTTTTACTAGAAGAAGTTAATACTGTCTTCCTCCAGAGCCTCAAATCCCTCATTGCCATATCTAAGGTGTATATGGTGCTCTGAGAGTTCCTAGAACTCTCTCCTTTTACTCATTTTGAGAAACTGGCTTTCCTAAACACTGCTCCCATTCGAGGGTTGTTTTTTTGTTTGTTTGTTTTTTGTTTGTTTTTTTGGTGGGGGGGGGGGATGGCGATAATTAAGTTTCCTATGGCTACTGTATCAAGTACCACAAATGGGTGTCTTTAAAACAACAGGAAATTATTGTCTCATAATTTTAGAGTCTAGAAGTCCAGGATCAAGGTGTCAACAAGGTTATGCTCCCTCCTAAGACTCAATGGAAGAATCCTTCCTGGCCTCCTCTAGCCTCGCATGGTTGCTGGCAATCCTTGGTGTTCCTTGGCTTGCAGATGCATCACTCCAATCTCCATTCTATATCCACATGTCCTTCTACCCTGTGTGCATGTATACATATGACCAAATCTTCTTGTTCCTATAAGAATGACATTCATATTGGATTTAGGACCCATTCTAATTCATTGTGACCTTATCTTAACTTGATTACATCTGTATAGACCCTATTTCCAAAGATGGTCACATTTTGAATTTCCAAGTAGACATCATGAAATTGGGAGAACACTATTCAACCCAGTACAGTGTGGAAGGAAATTACAAAAGAGTTAGAGAGACATCTTTGTAGGATACGTATGTACAAAACATTCAGAATAAATTTCCAAACAAATAATATTATAAAACTTTCTTATGTTCCATAATAAGGAAAAATAAATGAAGGGTGTATATTGAAATGGAGAGGACACCACGGGTGGCCACTATTATATCTGAAAATAATCTTTCCATATTACATTTTATTTGGGAACTTTTTCAGAGTCAAGATTGTAGCTCTCAACTTCTTGATTTTGACTCTAATTGTAAAAATTTTTATTTATATTGGATTAGATTTTAGGAATTTAACATATTTACTAATTCACAAAATACTATCATAACATCAGTTTATAAATTCATTCAATTCTGTAATATCAGTTTATAAATTCAAAATAAAAGTATAAATGACTAGAAAATAAACAATGTTATCTATAACTTCATTTCATGATGACTAAGAATAAGAAGTGAAGTTGCTTAGCCTTAGCAGACTTCAAAATGAGCTGATATAAAGACATATAGTTATCACTTACCATTTTCACAACATCTATCGCCTCTCTTCCATAAATAAATTTGTATGGTCTCTCTTTTGTCAATCTTATTCAGGGAACTGACACCATGGGTTTTGTGTGAAATAAAATAAAGCATAAAGTCTGATTTTGTCAAAAAGATATAATAAATTTATTCTATAAAAACCAAGTCAGCATGCAGCATGTGTCATGTCTTGGACTAAACACTTAGGATATAATATTGAATAAATTGTCTGTGTATACTTGAAGGTTCCTAGTATTCTTCCCTAATTAGTCACACTCTATACCAAGATAGACCTCTGATTACAGCTAAAACTTTCCTCTGTATAAGTGAAAGATATTAACTTTCCCAAGGTACATATTTAAACCAGGATACTGCTCTAAAAAGCAAAGTGAAATACTTGAGCTTGCTTTTTCTACTTCAATTTTATGATACTTGATTAGCTTTTCCATATAGTTATAAAAGTAAATTGGGTATAATTGAGTGTTTTGAAATCTAGGCCAGTATTTAAATGAAGACTAAATTATTATTTTCATTCTCCTTCCTCCTAAAAAAGTATAAACCAAATCATAAACATTTGAGAATGATCCTATATCTATTTATGATTTTGACAGATGGGTTTGCATGAATTATTGTCTATAACAATTTTTCTCAAACTAAATCAGAACTGACCATAGTTTAAAAAGGGATAATTGATTTTTTTTTAATCTAGACAAAGGAATGCAGAGATTTTATTCCAAAAGACTATTGCAATAGGAGGAGAGGACTGTTACAATAGTGAGAGCATTATGAATATAAGATCTGCAAAGCTCTCAAAGGTCAGGCAGAAATGAATTTTATTTGTAGGGAAGAGTAAACAAGTCCAGGAAGAACTAGTTCAGGGGAGTGCAATGAGGAGGCGGTGTGATCAGACAGTTGGTCAAGGAATATTTTTCCCTGAGGTCAGCTGATTCTCAGGATGGGCTTGTTAAAGAAGGGACTCAGACTTGTGGGGGGAGGGGAGGAAAGGGCAGTTATTGAAACCTTAAAATCTGTATCCCCATCATATGCCGAAATAAAAAAAAAAAAAATTTAAAAAAAAAAAAAAAAAAGAAAGGATAAAAAAAAAAAAAAAAAGGGGACAAAGTTCAGGGATATGGGGAAAACTGGCTAAAGTTTTAACCTGACTTTGATCAAGTCAGGTTATCAAGCACTTTGTCCATATTTGTCAATGGAACACATAGTTCAGCTAAGCAGTTATGAGACAAAGACTGGAAATTTGTTGGGTTTGTATTTAGCATTGTGATAGATAGATGGGTGGGTCACCCATGAATCCAAGTTATAAAGGATGGATGGTTATTCGCAGTAGGCTGTTTCCTAGAACGTAAAATAGAGGGAAGGAGAGAGGGAGTGTAGGGTGAAGATGAAGTACAATGGGGAGTTTTAATATTGTTATTTGCCAAGAAAATATAGTCCAGGTCAAGTTCACCATTGTAATGGGGAAATCTAAGCCAGTAGAAATGGTTAACCAATATACAAAAATAAGTTAATTTATAACCTTAACTAAACCCTTAGTCATTAGGTGGTTAAACCAAGTTATTTATATCAGAAGGTGAATCACATTCCACACAATCAATATACAAGTCATTGTTAAATATTTAACATAAAATTAACAATGAAGGAACATTTTTATGTTTAATTTTTCCTTCACAGACAATTTTTAAAGCCATGGAACATGTATCATGCATCTTGTCTGCATGTCCTAAATCAGATGATTAGGGATAATGCCCTTCTTAGAAAACAGGAAGATCTTAAGTGCAAACCCTTTAAGCAAGAATTATCTCTTCTACCTTAAATTTTAGATTCTTTGTCAGTTGGTTTGATAGTATTTTATATGCTCTGTGACTAAACCTGCTTATATAAAAAAACACATGAAATATAGCCTATATAAATGAGTTGAAATTTAATAGTCTTATCTCATCTTGTAAATCTCAAACTACTTTTTCCATGAACATGATTTGCTGAAATTGAGTCACCTATATCTCATGGGGAGGTTTTATTTAATGAATATAAAAACAATTATTTATTGCATACTTTTTCTACATATTAATATTTAAGAATTTTTTTAAAAGTCTAGAATATTAATGTGAGATATATAACAGTTTTCTTTCTGTGAAATACATTCAAAATTGCACAAATCTTAACATATAACTTAACTATCAAAAAAAGAAAGCAATTAAGGCCCCCCAAAATTTAAATTAGATTATACTGGGAGCTATGTCAGTGTACAAAAATAAGTTGTGGGATACTGATTTAACTACTGGGGTCAGGACAATCCCTAAAATGAATATTTTAGAGAATTTTTCTATCTACTTATAGTTGCAAAAGAATGTAAGAAGTTATTCGTTATAGACACGGAATTAAATAGACCAAATATAAAAAAGGAATTTATTCCTTTACATTCTTGTATGTACAATAAATGCTTACTAGAGAATTAAAACAATGGAGGAGAGGAAGACAGAGAGAGAGAGAAATAGAAAGTTTTTGCCAATTGGGGCTTGACATAAGGTAAGGATAAACTAAAAACTTGCCTCTGTCATGACTAAGAGAAAAGCCTCCATAAATTTTGCACCCCAGACTCTTTGGGGATCTGGAATAACTGATGTAGAATGGTTGCACTAAGCATTTTCAGAAATTCACAATGTATGAGGGGAAAAGATATTATAAATATAAGAATCAATGCTTCAAACAAAAAATACAAACCAAGCAGTTGGAGACAATAGTAAAAATAATTATAACTTCACTGTCCACCTGGAAAAAGCCTACTTCCCTTGTAGTTCTAACTCAGTGCTCTCTAAAGTCTTCCTGAATGTCCCCAGGCACTCTTGGTTTCTTCCTTGCATGAGTGTTCAATTTATATACTGTCTGCTATTTCTCCCCTATGCTCCAAGAGATGAAAAAGAATGGACTATGATGAAATAAATAACTAATATCAAGATATATAGAATTAATTTTTTGAACCTGGCAAATAAAAATTAAACCTTGCTACATCATCCCCACTCCTGTATTATTTAATAATGTAACATTAATATGTGGTCTATGCTTCTGGTATAAATTCCGATTTTTTGTGTAACCATGACAACATTCTAACCAAGTACTCATATACTATGCTACCTAATATACGTGCCTGAAAATTAAAGTGGTTGCTGACATTCTTTCCTGGTTTGTGGTATGAAAAATTGTTTAAATATGATACTTCTAAAATATCTTTAAAAATTGAGCTCAAAGAGAAAATGCTCAACAGGAGAAAAATATGAAAACTTATATACGAGGAACCAAAATAAATGATACAGAACAAGGTTTTGCGGTGTCTCTGTGCCATGTTCCAGCATGTGCTCTGTCCAGCCTACAATGTAAGAAATTTAAAAAGCATAATGATTTCAACCAGCTTTAAATAAAACAGTCATTTCAGCAACCGTCTTTATTTTCTGCACTCTTATTGGTGTATCTAACTTGCTTAATATTGGGGCCCTTAATCAAAATAAATCTCTATTAATAACCCGAGTTTTGGAATGTCTGATATGGTTTATTGATCACACATAAGATCTCAAATCTGCTTAGATATTTAAATATCCAAATTTGTATGTACCTTATGAGTGAGTAGTAACTTTTAATAAGTATCTAAAAGGCGATTAATACAAGCAAGGTGGAAAGAAAAAAATGAAGCTCTGAATTTGAGGATAAAATAAAAACAAAACCCAGTGACCACACATTACTTTTTAGTATCACTATGAGACAACTTTATGAACATCAGTAATTACAGGTTTTAGTTTATTTGGGGAAAAATATTAGTTTAATGATTTTGACTTTGAGATGTTAAACTATGTGGTTGCTTTTGAAAATTTAGAGTCAGAACAATAAATCATGATTTCCATCAGCATTTTATTTATTCATTTGTACCTTACAATATAATAAATATATGAACACAGTATGAATTTACACATATTAAAATACCTATGATATAAAAATGAAAGAAGGCTACTTCTAGACTTTTCGATTGTAAGAGAGATAAGCACTATTTGGACAAATCTTTTATTAATTTTCGATTACTCTTTTTTAAAATCTCTTATCACATGACCTGACCAAGAGCTGAAAGCATAAGATATGCTAATGAGCAACCATTTTCAATTAAGGATTAAAATGCTATTTTACCCGTGTTACACAATCAAGCATCACTTTAAATTACAGTATGTTTTCCTGTAATAATTATGACTATACATAATTACACAATTTTGGTTCCCAGAACAAAAAAAAAAAAAAACATTGCCCCGAGGTTGTGCTTTTAAATTTTAGTATGGATTTTTATTCATCTGTGGCAGCTCTATATGTTCTGCAAAATAGACATGGGTTTGCATTTATAATCATTGCCTTAAAACACATTATAGATTAAAATTTCTGTAACTTTTAATTACATTGTCAGCTTGTTAGGATAAAAATGTTCCCCTACCAACCAGATGTGTATTTGGGGTTTTATATCCACATCCAATGGGTCGTATAAAATTTTATTAAAGTGTGAATTTTTTCACTCTTTCTCTGAGAAAAAATAGCTGAAACATGATGTCCTCCTCAATAACATAACCCACTAAAGCATTGTGGAAGAGCTTTGAAATTTTAATAATCTTCTGGTATATCCAGACTTGTTTAACGGCTGCCAATAGGAATCTATTTTTTATTATTTTAATTTGTTATATTTCATTCCTTGAAAAAGAAGGTGGATATGAAAAATCAATTAGGAATCAGGCATAATTAGGGTAGTAGACTAGTCCATTCCAAAACCAGAGGTTTAAGGAATAATAAATATTGGCACAGATCCAAAGAATACTAACATAAAACAATAAAAAATTAAACTTTGTTGAAATTTAAAATTTCAGTTAATTAAAAATACACCATTAATTAAAGAAAAAGACTTTGAAATGAGCCAAATGCTCATTAACAGAACAATGGATAAATAAATTGTGATGCAATATATCCTTATACTGGACCACTATTTAGGCATAAATAAGAACAAACTACTGACACTCAAAACAACATGAAAAGAGATAGGAGTTTTTTGTGGTGATAGAAATTTTCTATAAGAAAGGGAAAAAACTATTTGCCTAGTTTATGTCTGAGAAATGACTTATATGCTGAATATATACCAACAATATATACAAGACTCCTAAAAGTCCACAACAAAAATGAAAGCCAAAAAAGTGCATTAAATATGAAAATTTGAACAGAAACTTCAGAAATTGAAATATACAACTGGCCAATAAATACATTAAAAAGTGTTCAACATATTTGGCCTTCAGAATAATGTAAATTAAAATTACAATGAGCTGCTCCTTCCCATTTGCTGGAATGCATAAAGTTAAAAAGACTAGCAGAAAGTAGGTGAAGCTGTGGAACAAACAGTGTGACCATACCTTGCTATGAGGTAAAATTGCTAACTGGAACAGATATTTTAGAGAAATAAACTAAGAAACAGACGTTATACTTTTAGATATTTATACAAGAGCAATGAAAATATATGCTTTCAGAAACACTTGCACAGAAATTTTTAGATCAACCTTATTCTACGAGTCAAAAACTTGAAATGAGCCAAATGCTCATTAACAGAAGAATGGATAAACAAATTGTGGTACAATATATTCTTATACTGAAACAATACTTAGCCACAAGTAAGAACAAACTACTGATATTCAAAACAACATGAAAAGAGACAGGAATTTTGTATGGTGATAGAAAATTTCTATATCATGTTTTAGGTGATAGCTACTGGAGTATATATACAAGAATGGTCAATAAATATGAAATTGAGAACCTAATACCAGTGTATTTTATTAACGTGTTAATTTTACTTCTGTTAAGAAAGATAATGCATGGAAAATATTGTGGCAGCACTAACTATGTCTCATGTTTGTCAAAACACAAGAGAAAAATTAGCATGAGCACATTTAGTTTAGGAAAATAGGTGAAATGGAGATGATACTTATATTTTGCTTTTGTTTAATCTATATATAAACCTATCTACATACCAATTTGGTTTCTGTCTCCATTTTTAATCAATATTTCTTTAAAATTTATTTCTTTCTTGATATATAAATGATGTATAGAAAATACATAAAGCTTTAGTGAATAGTTAGATCAGATTTCATAAATTCATATACCCATGGAGCCAGCACCCATTTCTCCCTAGAAATTTCTGTCATGCTCCTTTCCAGTCAATCATCCACCACCAAAGGCTACCACTGTTCTGACTTCTGTCACCATATGTTACTTTTGTCTGGTCTTGAAGTTTATTTAAATAAGACATACTCTTTATTTTGTGTGAGGGGTCTGGGTTTTCAATCAGCTCTATGTCTGTGATATTCTACCATTTCGTTTTATCTGTCGGTGGTTTATTTCTTCTTATTACTGTGTAGTTTCCACTTGTATTACTCTAACACAATATATTTGCATATTCTATTGAGAGTCTTCTGTTTGGGGGTGTTATGAATGTAGTGTTGCTGGAAATCCTTGTGCAATTCTTATTGTGGACACATACCTTCATTTCTTTTGGGTGGAATACCTAAGAATAGAATTTCTGGTTCATGTTGTAGGTAAATATTTAAACAGCATAAGAAACAGCCATATTTTCAGTTTTTAAAATGAATTAAATTCTGTTTGCAGTCTCTATATAATTTCTATAATCTTTCCAAGGATACTTTATATTTGATCAGTAAGTAGGTCAGAGGAGAAGAAAACTGCTGACATGGATAAGAAAGCTAACTCCTGTATCATCCTGATAGATGTCTAGCAATTGTCATATATATATATTTTTTTTTCCAGAATATTACAGGAGTACAGACGTTTAGGTTACATATATTGCCTTTGCACCACCTGAGTCAGAGCTACAAGCATGCCAGCTATACTGGCAAGCTATACTACCAGGCTATGTAATAACCAAAACAGCATATTACTGGCACAAGAATAGGGGCATAGAACAATGGAACAGGACTGGGAATCCAGACAAAAAGCATCCTCATATAGCCATCTTATCTTTGACAAAGCAGACAAAGACATATACTGGAGAAATGAATCCCTATTCAATAAATAAAGCAATTGTCTTTTATTACTGATTGGTAAAAAATTATCCTCCCATCATGGCCAATTTCAAGCTACCAACATGATATCAACCAACTCTCAAAATTCCTGAAAAATTTATACTTATTCTCCTGGAAGAATCCATTTCCAGTATTACATTAGCTCTATCGTTTTATTTTTAGCAACAAGAAAAATAAAGCTAGATAACTTCCAGCACCATTGGGCATACCTCTGCCCCAAGCCTCTCTGTGGGAATAGAATAGATAAATAGTAATGTTTATTGAATGCTGATTATATGCTTAAATGAATTTTCTCTTAAAATCATTCATATCTACAACAATGCTTTAAAATAGTATATTTTTATAGATAAAGAAACTGTGGCACAATTAAGTGAAGTGCTTTCCCGATGTTCCACATCTAGTAAATGGTGGAGCCAGCATTTCAACTCAGATATTCTCAGTGCCAAAACTCACGTGATAAATTTTACATAATTGCATAGCTTCTATTCTTCTAGATACCAAACAGGAGTTTATTTTACTGTTGAAATACCATTCTGTAAACCGCTTAAAATCTTGATTAACTGAATAGATTCTTGATAGTTTAAATTATTTCATTATAATTTATACAGGCTTTACAGAGTTGACTTAATATTAATTTCTGAAAGTGACTAGAGTTTACAATCATATACAAAGACAAATTTGAAATCTAGAATCAAATAATCATGAGGAAGGAATGACTCCATATTGCATTCAAAAGCAATTCAAATTAAATTACCATTAACTTAAGTCATTTCTCAAAATGCCTCAGAAAAATGAAAAAAAAAGATTGTATTTGATTATTCATAAAATTTCTATATATAAAACAAATTATTTCAGTTTTGAGAATTTATGTCTGTGTATGTTTGTATGTATGTGTATATCTTTCCTGCAGAATAAAAATTATTTCTCAAGTTCACCAAAGTTCATCTCATGGACAAAACTGAAATGTCAACTATCCTTAGTAGAAAATGATCCCTAAATGTCAACTCCCCAAGCAAATCTGACTTGTGCACTATAGATAAAGGTAGCAGAAGAGCAGTTAGCCTTGTCTAAAACCTTTGCTGTCCCCTAAGGTGCTCATGATAAGAAGAGATACCCTTCTGATCTCTCATTCCTTTGAGCCTTACATCTTAAATGTTTTCATGTAAAGGGTATCAAGTGGAACCACCATTGGGTCTCTTTAATTTCTTCAAAATAATCAAAATCTCCTAAAGCTGAATGAAAACTGAGATACATTTCATTTATCTTATGCAAGTGAAAATAAGTTCAGAATGTGGCACAATTGTACTCTTGATTAAGTATTGCTTCACCATTTTTAGTTCTCCTCTTCTGTCTTTTTATACTTTTAGCAGCATTTTCTAAAGTTTGAGGTCTAAGCTACCAAAGACTATATGTTTCCCACATGTAATGACAGTCCTTCCATATTTTAAAGTTTCACTTATCACAATTTCAGCACATTAAAAACACAACATTAATTAATGTCTTAATACTAAAGAAACCTTTCTTTCTCTCATATAGAAGAAATGTGCCCTCCCTATACAACATTGGATGTGTTGTATGTCCAGTCTTTTTTTTTTTTTTTTAACTTTGTCAGGAGTGTACTGTGATTGTGTAGGAATAAAACATGCAGTTTGCTTAATTAGATGTTAATCCTGGCTCTGCACTGTTAGTTATCTAACCTTAAATAAATTATTTAAATGTTCATAATTTCAAATTCCTGATATATAAGAAGGGATAGTGATACTCATTTCATAGGACTTTCCTTGTGTTATAATATATTTATATATAAAATAATCAACAAAATGTCAAAAATATATGAGTTTCTTACACATTTGCCTTCTATTTTGCTTCCCCAAATAATATTATGTTATATCCTCAGCACCTAGGATAGCATCTAGTACAAAGTAAACAATAAGTATTCATTAAGACAAATGAAGACAGATATGTGACAAATATGTTTTAGCTCTCATTTTATTCATTTACTGTGGTATTCAAATTGAGGAAACTAGATGATCATAATGGCTTTAAGCCTGAAAATATTTAACATTCAGTATCATGTAGCCAATTATATATTCCTTTTTGTCTTTCTTCAATTTAAACTTCCCCTTAATAACAATTATATTGATGCAAACATTCCCAAACCTAATAATCTCCCAATTCTATGTCTAGCTTTTCTAGTCTTCTTAACCCTTGGTATTTTTCAAATAGTAGCTCTCTATATAGCACTTTATATATTGCCCCTACCTCTCTCTAGGGTTTTGTGCTTATTTATGAATTAATGCAGTAACTTCCTACCTTACTTACCTGCACCTACTTCATTGCCTCCTAGCCCATTGCTCATGATAATGGCCAATAATATTTTTACATTAATCACCACGAAATAAAATTTCCATGATTATTTTCTTTTCCTGATGTCTTCTATGTAAAGTTAAAATGCTTTCACATGGAACACAAATCCTTTTATGGTCTGAAATCCTGCGAACACAAATCCTTTTATGGTCTGAAAACCTGTGAATACAGGTCCTGAATCCTGTAGAATCCTATCTACAGTATAGATGCCATGGGTATACTATAAGCAGGGGCTCAATAAATCACTGGCTTCCAGGCCCCCTGCATTCCCATGCACCTGCATGTGCCTGGGACACTACCTCTTCAATTATTTGTTGCTAACTTTTTAAAAAAACTCTATAACTCACTGCAGCTCTTTTTTTTCTCTAGTGCCTTCTCCAACAATGCACCCAATCTCATATGTACCTTTCTCTATTGTGGCAGCAAACAAAGAAGTATGCATGGATCTGCTTATAATTTTGTCCCTTCAATAGACTATAAGTCACTGAGGGAACAAATACCTAGCTCATTGTCTGGACATACTACTGTCAATACTGCTCTTTCTCCTCCTAGTCCTACCACTATAATCACAATTGCTGATACTCTTAAGAGGTAAAATGTGCTAAGAGATTATCACGTGCCAGGCATTGTTTTAACCTCACTAAAACACTGTATGGCAGATACTATAAATGTCCCCTCATTACAGATAAGGAAATTGAAACACAAAAATTTGAAGCCATTTGCCCATAGCCACACAGCTAGTCAGTGGCAGATCCAAAAATCAAGATGAGAAAGTCTGGTCTCAGAGCCTAGCCTCCTAACCACTGTAAGTTTACTCATAACTGCTCCAGTAGGGACTATTGAGTAAGCGGTTTTCCAGAATTTTAAACATAATTGAAATAAGAGTCTATATCTTTGATACTACATGTTAGTTATATAAATAATTATATTGTTTTAAGTTAAATTGTATCTAGATAAAAAGTCCTATATAAATTTGAACAATCATATAATGAATTTCGTTAATGATGACAACTAAAGAATATGGTTTTCATCTCCAATGTCCTAATACTTCAGAATACTGAATTTAGTGGCAGGAAAATGTGTTATGTTATAAACGTAAAGGAGAAAATTAATAGTGTTTATTTGAGGTTGTATGAATGGCATAAGAGTCACAGAGGAGATCATGTTAAGCTTGACCTTGTGTAATGAACAAATAAGCCAGAGGAATCAAAAAAGACATTTTAAGTTGACTTACATGAATATAAAAATAGGCCCATGAAACAGTTGTCATGTTCAAGGAAAAGAAGTTTGACATGTGAAAATGCTAAGGTGTCAAGAGGGGTGATGGTTAGTCTTAGGAAAGTAGGGGACAATAATATTGGGGATAAATTATGAAGAGCATTTCTAAAAATTCTTATAAAGAGTCTACCCTTTATTTTGCAGCAAAAAGAAGCCAAAGGGCTTTTAATCAATCTTTACTTGGTTATTTTCAAATGGCTAGTGGCAAGGTTTGTTTTGTGTTAAAACACCTATATTTTTACAAGGGAAATAAATAAAACTGATAGAATTATTTTAACACTTTAGGGTATATAAGTACAGGAAGCGTGAATCAGTGTCCAGCATTTCTAGCACACAGAAAATATAACTTTATTTTCCTACAAGCTGAAATGATTTCTATTTTTATGCCCCATTCTTCTAGAATGATAGGAATTTAGTTATAGTCATTTGAGTTCCAAACACTTCCTAGAATCATGACTAATCTTTGAGGTTTTAGCAGACAATTGAAGGAAAGGGCAATCTGGTCCTCTACCACTACTCCATGAAGTCCTTCTTGGTGCCCAGAATCAAACCTTATATCCTTAGATCCTTCTAAATTTCTACCCTCAGCCTTTACTAAAATTATAATTAAATATATATTTATGTAAATATGCCATTCAATGCCTTTTCCGTCCCTTTGGAATATAATCTCCCTGAGGTCAAGAGCAAAATCTATCCATCGCTGTACCTTTGTACTTAGCCCCATGTCTGGGGAGTCTTAATGTTTACTTATATTTTTTATTAATAAATAAATTAAATGAAAGCCCAATGGTCAAATTTTAAGCAATGGTCCATGGGAGAGATATTTCTGGACAGGAAGTACTATTTAGTGGCCATCTATTTACTTTGTACTTTCAAAATATTTTTTTTGATCCATTCATTTGGTTTAATTTTATTGAGAAGTTTTTGTTTTTCACAAAAATTATTTGTTAGAAACAAGTGACTAAAACAAAAGACAACCTCAAAAAAGATTATTATCAGCTCATTTGCATAGCTGTGGAAACAAATGAAGACAAAGCAAATAAGAAATGGAGGTTATTTATGAAGAGCTTGCTCTATAGCACAGGAGTCAGCCACCATCACTTGTGTTTGTTTGGCAGAGACTCAAGGCAGATGGGGGAATAGGAAAGCTTTGTAGTGAAAAAAGAGATGGCTTTAGGTATGTTCTGATTGGAAGTTGTTGGCCTAGGGGAGCTGGAGGTGGGCTAACTATGATCTAGGCATCTTATGTGAAAGGTTTGGGGATTATATTTGGCTTTCTTTAGTTTGTCCTGAATTGGATGCAGAGGACAAAAATAGGGAAACTGACCATCATTGACCAAATTCTGACTGTTTAGGGCTGATTGCTACAGAGAATTGTGATTTGTTTTCCTGCACTGGTTGCTGCAGAGGTAGTGGATCAGAGTTCTATTGTCATTTACTGCCTGGCCATTGTGCATTTGTATAGTCAGTCTCACACAGCTCAAAACACATTTTTAAGGAAATATTGGATCCTAGTGATACCTTAGTCATACTATGTACTTTTTATATTTGATCATAAATTCATTCCAAAAATATTTATTAAGCAGCTATCATTTCTGTAAATGCGCTCGACACTAAGAACAAGGCAGTAAACAAGACAGGCACCTTGATACCTTGCCTGTGTTCAGGATTCTTACTATCCAGTTACACTTGTCCAAACCAGGACAGCTTTTTTCTTGTTGATCTAACTATGAAAACATATTGAAAGTTTTATTTTTAAATTTAGGTTTTTCACAAAATTTTATGCCAATTAGTCACTTCCCATTGCAAATAATTGAAAATTCTTCCCAATAATAGGGGTTGTATAGGCTTATATAATCAAAACAGCTCTGAATTATTATAGGTTTCATGCATGTTTTGATCAGAGCCGTGCATTCAAGCCGGCCTCGATCACAGTGGTTAATAGTTAAAATAATTTCATACCTCACATGTGTTCTATAATAGTATAAAGAAAAATGAAGTTTCTTTTGTAACCCACTATTCAAGAAAAGCCCATCAGTTGGTCCTAATCCTATATTAGTTTTCTATTGCTGCTGTAAAAAATTATTAGTCTAGTCTCTCATGGTAATGAAAGTCAGAAGTCTGAAACGCATTTCAGTAGAGTCAAGGTGTCTGCAGAGCTGGTTCGTCTTGAAGAGAATCTATTTTCTTGCCTTTTTAGGTTTTTCCTGTTTCCTTACAGTGGATGTTTGTATTCCTTGACTTGTGGGCCCTTACTCTGTCTTCAAAGTACATCACTACAATGTCTGCTTCCATCTTTACATCACCTTCTCCTAAAACTTTGATTTCTTTAGATTCCTTCTCATAAAGACCCTTGTGATAAGATTTAGGGTCCAACCAAATAATCTAGGATAATCCCCACATTTCAAAATCCTTAATTTAATTACATATGCAAAGTCTCTTTCACCATAGAAAGTAACATTCATTCACAGTTTCTGGGACTTAGGCTGTAGACATCTTTGGGAGGCAATTATTCAGTTTAACTCAGGTCCCCAGTCTTGGTTTGTGCTAATTGAGATAGGCATAATTTAAATCAACCACTGAGGCAAGAGAAATGAGAGTACAGATCAAACTCTAAAGCTAGGAGTATGGTCAAATTCATCTCAATTGCCTTGCTGCCCACACTGGGCAGGGTGAATGCATGCTGGGAAGGCAACAGTTTTGTCCATTTCCTGCTGCCATTTATCAAATTATTAATGAAAGCAACACTTGTAGTTATGTATGATACCAAGGGCAAACCTCCAACATAGAGAATTAGGGAAAAAGCTGAGCCCTGAACACAATAAAAATAGAATATCATCTTTAAAAAGATTCTGTTTTTTAAAAAATTTTTTCAGCAAATTGTGGGAGTACAAATGTTAAGGTTATGTATATTGTCCTTGCCCCTACTCTCCCTTTGAATCAGTGCTTCAAGCGTGTCCATCCCCCAGACGGTGCACATCGCACTCATTGTGTATTTATATATCCACCCCCTCCTACCTGGCTGACACCCAGTAAATGTTATTCCTATATATCCACTTAGGTGTTGATCAGTGAAACCAGAGAGATTCTGTTTTATTGTCTTCTAAGAAAGAAGCATCAAGACTGAGGCTTTGTCAGAACCCAGGCACTAAAAGGAGACATTAACAGTAAAACAACAAATAAATTAGACAAGATAATAGGAGATAGGAAAGTATAGAAAATTTTCCTGGATCATGGTTAGGGGTATAATTTAAATTTTGAAACATAAGAGAGAAAACTTAATTAGCTATGTAGTGTTAATCTCTCTATATGTGCTGCTGAAAGCAGCCTTGATCCATCAATAAGTGTCTTGAATTGGAAGACTGAAGTAAAGTGCTTCATAAAATAAGATGGGGTTTTAACATTTTATACCATGTTTAATTCTGGTGGTCAACTCTTCTGAATAACAGCAGTGATACTTGATTTTTCAAAGATAAACCATGCTTTTAAAAGTTATCCGTCACTTAACACATTTAGTCAAGATTCATTTTTACTGAAGAGAAGAAACTGGAAAGGAACAAAGATATCCACTGAGTTTATTGCTCTGCTCCAAGGCAATAAAACATGTTAACTAAACCATCAGTTCTTGTGTGTCCACACAAGAATTCACTTTATGGATGAAATTTTAGAAATATTTCTTGGCATTTGAACTAAATATTCTCAAGGTACTAACATCATGAATTTTTTTAACATTTGTTTTGTTTTGTTTACATTTCATGAACTTAATTCTATACTTCTAAAAAGAAAAAAAAAATAACCTTCAAAGATATTATAAGAATTTCACTTTAATTCAACTTGTAGTTTTGCTACTCCCCACCTCTCATAAAATGGAAGGCACATGAGGAAATATTTTTTAAAGTCAAAGAGCAATCAATAAAAACTGTTACAGAAATAACACATTTTAATCACTAATGTATGTGATGAAACTTATTTATAAGTATGTCTATAAATTTTAAATTCAAAATAATTAGCTATTTGGAAGTAATTCAAAATAAAGACTTTTATTTATAGAGACATAATACAATATATTTTTTAGATAGTTCAAAACAAACCAAATTACATGAGTGTCCAAATAAAGTAGCTTCGATTCTTACTGAGGCTCAATAATTGTTACTTTATAGGCAAATGCTCTCAATTATACCAAAAAAAAAACCTTTTTCAGATTAATAAAATAATACTTTTTTTTCCTGAAAATCACAAATGAGTAGGTTTTGTCTTATTTTTTCAATATTGATTTTCACAATCAAATTATAATGAATTCCAGAGACTATACTCTATGTGGCCATATTTTTTTTATGTCACTTTAAATGTCACTCTTATCAAGGATGAGAAGTATTTTTACAAGTCATTGTTCTATAAAGGGAAGTCTTTTGAAATTAAGTCCCATGATGTATTCAAATAAGGCAGACTTCTAAGAAGTTTGAAAAACGCTACATAGTATATTCCTATTTTTTAGTGATTCATATTGCATTATTGTATTCAGGGACCTAAGAAACTTTGAATTAAGTAAACCTACTTAACTGTATTTAACCCACAATTTCCCAAAATTATTCACTCCTGGAATAGATCTTGCTCCCCTAACAACACCCAATAACATCACAAAACTCTTTGCCATAGACGACATTTTAGAATTTCCCTCTATATGGCAACCTTCATGAATTGTATCTCCCTGCCCATAAGTTAATTATATCTACCAGATGTGTGGTACTGACAGCCAAAACCAGGGTGAGCTCAGTCTCCACTCTTCATTGCCCACCATGGCTGCTTTCCTGTTCATTAGTTTATCAGCCAAGAAGCCTAGTTCAAGAGATTAGAGGAAGAATTTAGGTCACAGCAGTAATATTCTTTTCTCTGAATTTGGTATAGAATTTAGGTAACTACCTTCTGGCTGGAAGGAGAGAATAGAGATTAATAATTATTCTCCACCACTATGCTTGCTCTGAAATCTGTGTCAAATAAAAGCCAGAGCCAGCACATTTAAAATAAGAGAGATAACAGGATAGTTTTTACTACTCTAATTTAGTTTCTAAACTGAAAGGAAATAACCTAATTTTAAAATATCTGTGCATTAGAGTGCTATGAAAATACCATTATTGAACAAAATGATATAGGGAAAATAAATAACTCTATCATATTTCAAAGTAGCTTTTTAAAATTCTATAGTAAGCATAGATCAGAATTATAGGAAGTGAACATGCAACACATAAACAAAAATTCATGCAAAAACAGGAAGACTGAAATTTCAAACACTTTATTTATTTTGCACACACAGGACTGATGCTCTGTGCATGGTAGGCAAAAGATAATTTTAAAATAGTAGAGGTCAAGCTCAGTGGCTCACTCCTGTAATACCAACACTTTGAGAGGTTGAGGCAGGAGGATTGCTTGAAGCCAGGAGTTTAAGACCAACCTGGGCAACATAGAGAAGTATTTCACTTGTTAAAACAAATTAAATTAATGTGGTCTGAAATATTTTTATTCTAGCTTCCTAGATGAGTAATTTCTTGACCTTGGGAAGTTAGTTTTCAGTGGCATAACTATGAAATAGAGTCTGGAGATCCTATGAAGCTGCTTTCAGATTCATATTATATATTCTGTAACTCATGTTAACTGAATACTCGTAATTACTTAAGTATAATTTTAGCTATTTGGGAAAAACATGCATAAAAGATCTAAACACTAATTTAAATGCTAGAAAATTAAAATATGGTTTCAAAGTATGATAACTATTCACAATAAAAATTTCCCAAGAAATTATTGATCAATTGCTACTTGTGTGAAAACAGATAATAAATCTATAGGTCTCAAAACAGATTTTTAAAAAATTAAAATATGGGAGTTTTCAAGAAATTTCTTAGGGAAAAAAAATTTACAAGGTCTGAAGGCAAGATTCAAAAAGACTCTTTGTAGATAAATCTCCAGCTAAGAAATCTTAAAATTGGTAAGTTATTTGTAGGCAGAAAGAGGAAGGAAATGAATACAGAATCACTGAAATAGCCTGTTCAAATGTCTAACTTTCGACAGTTTCATACCCCTTTAAAAAGAGAAACTAGTCTAAAAGTGGTATATTAGTTTGAACACAATAATGCATACACAAACGCATATATATACATACACATGCAAATACAAATATTCCTGTATCTACCCAGTTCCTTTAGGCTTTATAGCTTTCTGCTTGATTGTTATTTAACTGATCACTGCTGTATGATTTCTACATGTTATGCATTAACTTACATACCTAACCCTGAAAAGATATGTTGAAGTCCTAACCCCTGGTACCTGTGAACGTGACTTTATTTGGAAATAGTTTATTTGTAGATATAACTATGATGCAAATTAAAAGGAGGTCATATGCAGTAGGGTAGGCCTTAAAACAATATGACTGATGTCTTTATAGGAGAGAAGAAAAGAAGAGGCACAGTAGAAGAATGTCATAAGAAGACTAAGGCAGAAATCTGAGTGAAGCATCTACAGGCTAAGGAATGCTAAGGATTATAGGCTGTCACCAGAAGCTAGAAGATAGGCCGGGGACAGATTCTTCCTCAGAGCTCTAAGAGAGGACCAACCCTGTTGACCCCTTTATTTCAGACTTCTAGCCTCCAGAACTATGAGCCAATAAATTTCTGGTCTTTGAATCTACCACTTTTATGACACTTTTCACAGCAGTACTTGAAAACTAATACACTGTGTGAAGCTGGACACATGACAATTCTAGAAAATTCCTTGTTTACTTATGTTAATTCCAATACAATTTAAAGGGTAAGGCTTATTTGATTCATCAATTCAAATTTAGGTATGAAATTGTTACTGTTAAGTTTAAAGAATTCACCCTCCCCAAACTTCCATCCAAACCTCCTATAAAACCCACCCCTCTCCCCTTCCTAGGGTTGTATTAGGCAGGTAGCCTTTGCCAGACCCCTAGGGAGGTAAGGGAATGAAATGCAAAAGGATAACTTAAATTCCCTTATCCTTTCTGATTGTTCCCTAGGGAGATAAAGGAATGGAATGTAAGTGGGGAACTTACTTTCCTTATTCTTCCAGGTTGTTTGAAAAGAATTTATTTACTCCTCCCAGAAAAACCCTCTCTAAAGCCCAAGGCTCTTCCCTTTTTTCTTGTCTACTCCCTTTTCAGCCTCCACCTGTTGAGAAACATGATTGAGGAATTAAGGAAATGTGGCTCATAAGACCATTATTTTATAGTATAACCCTATATTACTATATTAAAGACAGAAACAGGAGTTTGCAGGGTTTTGCCCTGAAGGAATGTGTGAACTCAATGGTTCACTTATTAGAGGCTGCTATCAGGGTGAGCTCTCAAATCTCGGTAGAGATGTTTTCCAGGAAGACTTCCTGGTATTTGTGAGCTTCCCTGTGTCTTGAAAGACAAGACAAGGCAAATATGGCCCACAGGATGGGAGTTGGAGACAATGAGTGGATTTTGCCCAGAGAAGTGCCCCGGTGGTTACAAACAACCTGTTTATTAGAGATAGGCTTCCTGCTCTCTCCTGTCTACCTTTAAGTACACCATAACTAATCAAAGTAATATAGAGTCACTATACCTCTTTTGTTTTACCTTTGTTAATTGACAACTACCTCTAAGAATTTAGAAGTTAGCCCCTGAAAGACTTTGTACTTGTTTGTTCACCTAGATTAGAAGCCACTTGAGAGGACTTTTGACCCTAACCCACTACCTGTATCCCCTAGAAGCTGCATTCCCTGATATGCAAATATGTTACCCTGAAAACTGGTAATTGATGTCTGTGATTATAAAAACCTGTATGAATCTAACCATATTGCTAGAGTTTATGGAGATATGCCAGTCTCTTAGGTATTCCCCGCTGTGTTATATCTGATCTTTTTATATATATATAAAACTATAAACTATAGTTTAGTCTCTGTGTATTCTTTTATTTCTCTCTGTTGCCTATCAATTTCCTTATCCTCTGTGGCAACCCCTATCTTAGGGACTTGGCTTCGCAGGCCTGAGAAGTAGCTAATCTCCTCGCAGGCCTGCCTCAAATACTACTACCCTCATCCACCCATCTGTACCCAAAAGCTCAAAATAAACATCATTTTGCTACACATGAGACTTCGTGTGCCTCTCTCTTGGCTCTGGACCTAATAGTAACCATACACCAAAATTTTTAAGGGTTTCCACTTTCTTATCTAACTAGAGGGATATATTCTAAAACACTTTCTCTTATTTAGAGAAAAGTTAATAATCTTGACTTCTAGAAAGAACAGGAGCTATAATGTGTAAAAGACTGATCAGATACTGAGCTTAGTAAATTATAAGTCTGAATTTTTATCTGGCCCTTCCTTAGCTCTGCTAAGTTGTGTAAGTCTTTTCTGAGTTTCCAGTGTCTCATCTGACTCATGGTATTATTGACAGGATAAATGATATCAGACTAGTAAGAATTCTAGGAAAGTATAAAAGTGTCATGATTTTTTTCTCCTCATTTTTTTTAAAATAAGAAAGTTAGGAAAGAAAAAGTTATTCTTATTGTGAAGGAAAAAATATTCCTTGAAAATTTGGATTGCTCATAATTTATATTAACTGATTGGTATATGTCACGCAGGAGAGAAATGACATTTCATTCTTGACAAGATATTTGCTAACAACAAAGGTCCTTGTTGTCACAGGAGATAGTATTTGAATATTGTTGGCTTTTCTGGTCACTGTAGCTAATGTTTTATAAACCTGGACCACTTCTGAAGGACTGCTGGGACACCAGGAAGAACATTGTGTGGTGTTATTGCTTTACCTCAACTTCACAGCTTTCACAATGACGCTAGGTAGAACAGATCATTGAAACTCAATCCCCTTCTCTTTATTTGTAACAATATTATTCATCTTCTTCACAGAAATTGTTTGATTTTTAACGCTTCATGACCACCATGTTAAAACAGCTGAAAGTTTCCAGAACCATAAGTCGAACCAATTCTTCTTCACATCATCCATTTCAAATCATATGACTTTAGGGTATTAGGGAACCACAATGGGAAACAAAGAAGAACAAAGATTGTTTTTGCTTTTATAGCCCTTTGCTCTCACAATTCAACAGTAAATCAACAGTGAACATTTGGTTTGCCTGAGGCAAACATGAAATCCGCTTGCCTGTTTGGAGCTTATACTGTTGTTTGTTCTTATCTGATAACTCATCAACATAAGCACAAACTCTCCTCTCTTAGAGACCCTCAGTACCAGTGGTCATCCCCACGGAATTTATTCATTTCATCAAAATGATATAAAATTCGGCTGCCCAATTTTGTATTCTTGAGGAATATTGGTAATCTAGTTCAAAAGAAAACCACAGAGAGGAATTCATTGCTGCACAAAGATAATTTCCCCTACAGCTAATCTTGTTTTTATTCAGACATAGAAACTTTCCTTCATGAGGCTATTGTTCTCTCAAGGGAGAAGACAAGTTTGTTGAGGGAAAACCATCTGACTCAACAGATATTTAAGCACACAAGCGACAAAACTTTTATTTTAGATAATTGAGTTGCCAGTAAAATCTGAGGGTCCCTCTGTCATACCTCTATTTGATACCAGATTCAAGCTTACTAGTGACGCAGGAAAATATCAGGACAGTGGAACAGATCAGCAGTGATCTGAAAACACAGTACGACAGGAGGAAGCTAGGGCCAAGGGGATGGTGTCGGGAAGTCCAAACTGATAGGCCTGAGATTCATCTCATCTCTGCTTCATAAAGCACCACTCTGATTTGTTAAAGAAGGATACTGAGAACTTAGCTTACCTATATTTCCTTTTCTACTCTTTGTTTGTCCTGTAGGTTAAAAAAAAAACTCTGAAAATTATTTACTTCATAAAACAATAAATCTAATGTGGGCCCAAAGGATATGCAGGGGTGAAAACATACAAATGAATTCCAATGTATTCTCACCACAGCTAATGAAATGACTCTGTCACCCGTCCATGAGGGCAAATAAATGCAAATTGTTGTAAACAAAATGTTGATTAGGGCTTCTGATATGTCCAACTACCGAGAGGAAGGGGAATTACAGTCTCACCCTCCATTTTAAAGAGAGCACAAATAACCGGGCATTGACCTCAGGGCTTGTGGTAATATCAAAATTCTCTGTCATTCTCTCCATAAAGAGGTGGTTCTGTCTTTTTCTGGAACATCCCAGGCATTCCTGACTATTTTGACTAATGGAAAACTATGGAAGTGACATATCAGTTTCTTTGCCCAAACTGCCATTGTGAGAAAGCCAAGCATCCCTGTGGGAAGGACCGTGTGCCATGGAACTGTCACCAATGCTCTGGCTCAGCACACAGCTGGGGACCAACTTTCTAGCCACATTGATCAAGCCACTTTTGGGACTGTATCCTCCAGCCCCAGTCCAGCTGCTCTAGCTGATGTCACGTAAAGCCCTGTTCGAATGTTCCTAACACAAAGAAATGATAAATGCCTGAGGTGATGGTTACCCTAATTACCCTGATCTCATTAATTCACATTGCACACCTGTATCAAAACATCACATATATGCTATAAACACATAAGACTATTAGGTACTTATAATAATTAAAAATTTTAAAAATGTAGATGCGTGAGAAAAAGAAATGATTCTTCTTGTAGTAAGTCAATAAATTTTTAGGTGGGCTGGTACACAGCAATAGAAAACCAGAATAGATAGCCAGTTAGGAGATTAGCCAAACTGGCTCTGCTACCCTTACTATAATTCCAGAACTTCCCTTTAACTTTTAATGAAAAATTTAAAATAAAAAAAAAAGGTTAGAGAAAACATAAAGGAGAGTGAGCTCTCAGTCTTGGAAATAACTGACCCTAATTCTCTGTGTTAGGGTGGGAGATAAGGTCAGAGAATAGGCTTAAAATTTTCACAGCACTTACAATAAATGAAAATATATCTCATTTTCTAGTTATAGTATTTTTTAAAGTATGACAATATGGTCTTGTTATTGTACTGTAAATAGGATGTGAGGAGGGAAAACTCACTATAATTTTGTCATTATCTACTGACGTTTGGTGAGATATGTAGGTAGAGAAGCTTGTGCTCACATTTATGAATATTTTTGTGAAGGCAAAGTCTTGCTAGAGAATCTTAAAACCACAGGATGAGTAGGGACAGTAGAGCGGTGTTTCCAAGAAAAGAAGAGTGAGAGAGAAGTGCTCTCCCAAGTTTCCACAGCTTTCAGAGGCTGTAGAAAAAAATAAAAAAAGGGTTTTCTAAGAATATCGGCAGCAAAAGAGGATTAATGAAGCAAAAAATTGACCCCCATCTTTGCAGAATACTATTTCAGGGGTAGTGATGAGTGACAAAGAGAGCCAGACCAAATCAGACTTAAACTTGGTGCATTTCACTACTTATATGTGCTCAGTTTTTAGAAAGAGCTCTACTATATACTTTTTTCCCCCTTCTCAGCCTATAACATCAGAAGGGTTATACCCTGAAGATGGAGAGAGAAGAAAAGGATAACAGGAAAAGACATAGCCCCAATATACTTTCCTCCACTGAAAAATGATGAAATAGTGAAAGAATAGATCTTATCTCCTCCCCACTCCAAATTCCTGGGACTGAACCTACTGTGCAGCTGCTGGGTGAAGAAAGATGACATATGATTTGAATTGAATTTTATTTGGAGGTTTAAACATACGGTTATGTTGAAATAAATAGCAGAAATTGTGTATGGGGTGTCTAGAAAATCACGTCATTAAAGAATTTACTATTCATTATGGAAGAGAGATTCAATATTCTTGAGTTGAGGATAAATTTAAAAGGACATAAATAAAAGCAAACATGAGCAAAATATACTCACAGGATTTATACTCACTGTTAGGTAAAAATAAACCAGTTGTGCATATCTAAAAATCAAAGTGCAGTACAATAGATCATACGGAGCATAATATTCATTATTTTACAAGCAAAAACAGTGACAACCAAGACGTATCTATGCAACTGGTATGATTTGCATCACTAGTTGAAGGTTGTCATTGTCAGGGTTCCCTCAAGAAAATAATTCAAATGCAAGGAATTTATTTAGGAGTTATTCCTAGTAAATACCTTCAGAGGAGTCAGGAAGTGAAGCAGAAAAGGGTAGGAAGCAAATTAAATAAGAAACTATTGTGGACTACTGCAACTTAATCCAACTAGGAAAATCTGAAGAGCCGGAGCTGGACTATCATTCCACTGACTCTTATCAGCAATTGATTGAAGTATTTTGGGGAGAAAAAGTTGCCCCAAATTTCTAATTGCCCTGAATTTCTAGCTTCAGCAGGCTCTGGTAGCTAGATAAATTTCTCTGACAAAGAGACACAGGACAGCCAAACTCAGGACAGCCACTTTGCTTTAAAGTAGTAAAGTCTGAATCTGGATGGGTCCCTAACAACATCTGCTGCAATATACTACTTGTACCATTTATATATACCAAGTTCATTTTACTCTGTCTTCTCACATTCTTAAAGGTTCCTTCTGTTCAACTTTCTTTAAAAAACAAACAAACATAATAGCATTATTGGGATGTCATGATATGCAGTGTTTCCTATTGATTACTGTAATGGCGCAAAGGCAGCAATATCCATCATACTTTTCTTATATTCCCCTCATTCACAACCAGCAGTTTTGCTGGTCTAGATTATTTGCATGGTGGAATTTGAGCTCGGGTGACCCTGCTCATGTCAGGCAATGGTATAGTTGTCACTAGTCGTGGAAACATCAATCCCACGAGTTCCAGACATCTTTTTCTCTGTTTTTTTTTTTGTTTGTTTGTTTGTTTTTGTTTTGTTTTGTTAATGTAGTAGCATGGTCAAATTCCCTTGTCAGTTTAGTGTCTCTTTTGATTTTTTGATTTCTGGTTTCCCGGCATAAGGAGCTCAAAGTGACCAGGGAGCCACTACGGCTTTGGCTTATTGTGTTCTCTGGGTAAAAAGTAGCTTTCAGTGACAAGAAGCTTTGATCAAGCAGAGCTTACACTTATAGGGAGAAGATGTAGAAATTCCACATGAGGTTCCCTGGGAATGATAGGAAAAGGTTTCTTCTACTTCTAACTCGTAGATCCCAAACGCATACATTACACACAATGGATATATCAGCATATACTTGAAACTGTCTAGATGAAAAAGCAAAAATTAACCTCTAAATAAAATATAGACTTTGAACTGAAACACAGCTAAGCTCTGAATCACTTGCTCTTTAACACGCAATTACTTACAGCCTGCCCTTTAGCCATTTTCCTTATAATTGCCTACTGCCAATAAGTCACGTAGACCCTGTCACAAGGCACTAACTTCCCTTACTCATTTCCATAAGATAACATCTTTAATGTTAAGAAACCTCAAGTGTTTGATTTGAGATATTTTCCAGATCCTGCATTTCAATCTGTCCACGAACACCAGCCACTCTGAAGATCCCCTTCCAGGAATAGACTTGGCACAGGAATGTTGTTTCTTCATCTTCCTGTCCCATGACTTCACCCCTCACCTCTCAACTCATCAGCGATCCCCAGCACCTCAGCTCTTTTCCCACCAAAATTCCCTTAAAAACCCCAGTCCAAGACCCCCTCATGAAGGTCGGTTTGAAATTTCCTCTAACGTCCTCGCTCTGTAGCCCTCCGATTATTAGACTATTAAAAGCTTTCTCTGCTGCCACAACTGCTGTTTTAGTGTATTGGTCTGTTACTAGGTAATGGCTGAGTCTCTGGCGAGCCTATAACATACTGCCTGTTGGGCTTTAGTATACTTTTCATTTTGAAAAGCATTTTCCCAGCTACGAGGATATCATAACCAGGTCACTGGCAATGCCTTTAAGAATCCATTCCGATACTCTACCAGGCTAGCAATTTTCCTGGTGATGTAGTACATGGTACTAAGACCCCTTAAGCATACTGTGATAGATTTGTGCCAGTACTTCAGTTATTATCTCAGATTTGAAACCTTACTCTAGCGACCCCTAGTATCAATCACAGTTCAAACTCTTTTCAACAATCCTCAAAAGATTTGAGTATTCTGCTTTCTCTAGTGTACAATTACTCTGGCGGATGGTCACAGGTCTCTTTGATATAGATTGGAATAATTACCACTATTTGTATATGTTATAGTATTAAAGACACTGGCATCCCACTGATCAAAATGTCCTGCATCTGAGGAATAACTCTGGCCTGGAAATTGAACCACGGATTGTGATTTTCCACTATGGCAGTTGACATTCGTTTTCTGCTCCCCTGCTCTTTAACTTTCTTCATTATAGGATTCAAGAAACACACTCAGTGGCTGTCCATTTACCTTTCACTTAAGAACACCATAGTTGATTAGCCACCCACAGATCCCTGGAGGTCAAGGAGTGTCATTTCAGCCTTGCTACTATTACCATAACTATGCCCACCTTATCTCTGATGGTTAAGTGCTGAAATATGACCTCTGTTCTTTCAGAATCCTATCTTCCTGAATGACATTATATAATCCAGTTACTTAGAAGCCTTTCTACCTCAATCCTAGCCTGTAGGGGACAGCTACTAGTGGTTTTTCAATCATACTGATGGCTCCTTAGTAGTACATTCCTTATTGCTTTAGGGAAGTGATTATCCTTAGAGCCATCTTGGAGATTGGAGTCAGCTGCTGGGTTCTCTAATCTTATTTAATAAATCTTCTCTAGTTTGCTGCCCTCTCAGCCTTTTGGTCTCAAGGCAATTCCAGCATTTCTACTTTATTTCCAGTGATCACCTAGATTTTGCCTTTTTGTTTGGATTTGTTTTAATTTATTGTACTTGAAGAACCCATCCCACCAGCATATCAGAGCTAGCTCCAGATATTCTTGGCAAGATATTAAGTATGAAATCATATTTATGAAATGAATGAAACCCAGTTACCAGTGAATTCTATTTTATTCAGCCTTATATTCAGACCCCATCAACCTCAAACCATCATAATCCATTCCGAACTTGATCTCTTGGTTCTGGTTTGTTTCCAATAGCTGGGTTCTCTTGCTCTATTGATGAATAATCTCTTTCTTCATAAAGCAGAGACAGTGCTTCCCTCATTGTGCCATAATGATGATTGATCCTATATATAAATCTGGAAGCAATGAAGGGAAGTGGGAGGTTTCATCTTGTCAGGAATCTACCTCCTATCCTACCTTGCATAGTTGTTAGACAAGGAGTTAGAGATCCCCAATGAGTAGACCCTAAAACAAGAATTTATGTGCAAGTTGTTTCTTTGAGAGCTGATTTTAAGAAACATTGGATGTGGCGAAAACAATTGAGGAAGTGCACTGGATCCACAGTGTCCTCCCAAAAAAGAAGGAATATGACCTTCTTTGGAAATAGGGTCTTTGTAGATGTAAGCAAGATGAGCTCATAAAGAGTTAGGGTAAGCCCTAGATCCGTAACTTGTGTCTTTATAAAATAAAGGGGAGGAATATTTAGATATGGGGACACAGAGGGGGACATAAGGAAGAAGGTCATCAGATGATGGAAGTAGAGATCCACGTAGTACAGTTGTAAGACAAGAAATGCCAAGGATTGTTGGCAGCCATCATATCAAGGCTTTCCTACTTCTGACCTCCAAAACTATAAGAGACTAGATTAATAAATTTCTTTTATTTTTCAGCAAATGTGATTGCAAAATTTCCGTTGTTTTAAGTCATCCAGTTTATTTGTTTCTTACAGCAGCATTAGCAAAGTAATACAGACAGGGGAAAAAAGTAAGCTAATAATGGCTTGTTTTTAAGCTCTGAGCCTGAGCACTGGAACTTAATCCCACCTGGGAATTTTGTGTACCAGTGGAATGTGCATTCCTTAGTTATTCCTCTTGCTAAGTACAGAAGTTGGGTTAATTATCCACCAATTCCCATTGGTTGAATGCTTTTTTCCAGGGGGTTCTTTTATTGCCCAATACTTTGAAACTGCAATGTACTTGAGTAGTGCCTACTCCGGTGGTCAGAGTGAGTCCTCAGCCAAGAAAACAGAAAAACTGGCAGTTGGAACTAGGGCCTATGTGCATGGAAATGATAAGGGCCAGTGGGATATAGATAAGACACTACAGTGTCTGCCAAAGAAATTCAAATAAATCCATGTTGTTTATTATTATTCAAATTACAAGGACCATTCAAATTCAAATCTTCCCTTACCTAACTTCCCAGAACTCCTGGGCTTAGTTGGTCTGCACTGGGTAATCTAGAAGGCTAGATTTTGGTTGCAGCTGCTTTTGTTATGATTTTTGTGGAAAACCAGTCTTCCACAATTCAACAAAATCTTGCTCATTACTCTATTGGTGCCTTTTATAATCAGGTTTTCTCATGAACCTCAGCAGTCTTTCAATAAAAAAAAAAAAATGCCATACCTATTGGATTACTTTTAGTCTCCTCCAAACAGATGGTGGCTATTTAGCCCCCACTCCTGTGTACAACCATATGCCATAGTGTCCCTCCATGCCAGGGTGGTTGTCTCAGCATCTCCCAGACCAGCCACATGTTGTGGCAGAGCCAGTCTTTAATTTCCCTTTGGCCCTGGCGCTGAGCCTGGAATACCTGCCCAGACCCTCAGTTCCCTCAAGGTCATTTCCATTACACAGTCCTAGTGTCTCTCAGTTGGGATAATTTTTGTTTTTTTAATCACAAATGTCCTAATAAGATCAGAACTTAAAGATGTCTATTCTTCTACTCTTAAGGAGATCTCTTGGCTTTGCACAAATTCATCTATCCCTCCACAGTGACCTAGGGTGTCTTACCAAGGGGCTATTAAAGAGGAATTATATTAATAACATAAATTTGGTTCTTCTATACACTTCGAATATGTTCACAATTTTTAAAAACCAGCTTGCTAATGAATGCTATTAGTCACAAGAAGAAAAGGGCATAAGGATATGAGTAGATTGCTTTCATATTCACCAAGGCTTTTAGAAAAACAAGGTGATTTTTTTTCATTAATAAAATATCAATCCTAGATTTGGTGGAAGATGTAGAAAAATTAATCATCCAGAGATTTGATAAAAATGATTTATTAAAAATGTTTACTGTTCACTTACTTTTTGCCAACTTTGTTTTGAATACTGAATGGATAAAGACATATACAACCCTTATATGTATGGTGTTCACAGTATGAAAGGAAGGGAAGAAATATAATTATTCAGCTAAATAATAAAAAAACAATAAAAAGTATGACAAGTACTGTTAGGAAGAGAAGTTACAGTGATTCAGGCTGGAGAGTAACAGAAGCCAATTAACTCTGGATACTGTGTTTAGAAGAGACCTCCCAGAACTCACACATATTCTGAAACCTGATGGAATGGGAGGATGAAAGCAGTAGGGAAAGAGTTCCATGCAGAAAGAAAATGTTGTACAAAAACCCTTATGTTGCAGGGAGCTTGAAATAATACTGAATCTGAAAGTAGCCAGTGTGTCTAAAGCATTGTCCTTAGAGATCAAGCTGGAGTGCTCTGCAGTGTCAAGAAAATATCGGGCCTTACAGGTGACAGTAAGAAATGCCTTCATGATATGATTGAAAATCCTTGGATTAGTGATAGTACTTTCTTCTGAAATGCATGTTTTGAAGATAACAAGTAACCTGCCCAGAATTACAACTAAGTGACTACTGTCCATTTTTCTGGTTGATATAGCATTAGTAACACCAACACATGGATTCACAATGCGCTTCAGGAGAGTATATAGTTCAGGCCATTATTAAGAATATCATAATTTTAATGTACTAAATATGGATATCGATATGAACATGGATGGATGTGATTAATATATTTATCAACAAGATCCATGAAAAAATTAAGAAGCCTTCTTTCTTTCTTTGTTGTAATTGAATTCAGTTGGGGCAGAGAATAGTTCAACATGCAAATAAATATATACAATGATTTTCTACCAATACTATTATCACGATATGGACTTTAAAAATGAATAAAAATAGAGGAAGTAAATATACTTGAAAAAGTATTTATGGACTTTGATTCCTATATATCAATGTCTGATAATGAGAAATCTTTAACAAAAAGAAAGAAAAGGGGAGAATAAAAGTGACACTCAGCAAACACAGTTTATATTTGATCTATATCCTGAGATCAAGATTACTGAAAGCTATGTGCTTACTGTGCTTACTCAATTAAATTCACTTTATAGTGCAAAGGGCAGATGGAGTTGTAATGTTAGCAAATTTTAGCAGAAGAGAACATTGAAAAGAGGTTGGCCAAAAAACGAAAGGAAATGTTTATGAAAGGAAGGTTAATCATTGTTTATTTCTAAGACTCTGATGAGAGTTATCTTAGTTGCTTAACATAATTGACAGTTTTCCTTAGTTCATATCTACAAATTTTTACCAATCTTTGAAATATAATTAACCCTGAACTGAAAAATTAGAAATAATTTTAAAAACTACTTAGTTACATATTTGAGCTCTAATGTCTTTATATTTTAGGGTCAAATAAAGTTGTCATATCAAAAAGACCCTGAAATACAGTGGCATAAATGACCTAAAATGTAATGACTCTCTCTCATTACAGTTTTACTATCTGTGGTCCATCTTGCTCCTTAGGGACCCAAATGTCATGCAAGCAATTACCTAACAATCCCATATGGTACTGTTGCTGTCTTTATGGTTCAAACCCACACCTGGGTTCCAATAATTGAAGAGAAGTAAGATTGCTGGGAGGAAGTATGCCTTATGTCATGATTCCCAGATCTAGAATTGGCATGTTACTTTTGCTCCAAGTCCATTATCAGAACTTAACTCACCAGTGATGGGGGACCTTAGGAATATCTAGTTGGATTGCTTTACGCCAAGCTAAGGTTTTATTACAATAAAAGAAGAAGAGAAGACACTTTGTTAGATAATTATGAGTCTGTGCTATAATTCTATATGTCAACCCTAAATTTATATCCCTGTCCGTGAACTCTCTTACCAATGATAAATTATCTTATTCAAAATTTCAACCAAATATCTCCACTTACATCTTTTATAGACATAAAAAATTATTGTGTCAAATGAATTTTATTCTGTGAAACCTGCAATATTCACTGACTTTTATATTTTCATTGATGAAAACTTCATCTGTCCAGGGCTCAGGAGCCATTCATAACCTAAGTCACCATGCTTAGACAAGGTCAAATCAAAAACCACACTAAGTTCTTTAGACAGAGAGTTATGTTTATCTTCTTTTTTTTTTTTAGTTCTTTGTTATTCGTATTTAAAGTAATCAGCCAGATATTTGAAATTTTGGCCAGATCATGTTAATCCTCTGCCAGAAATCTGTATTGTCTTCCAATTTTAAACAAAGATAATCCATTCTTTATAATATCCTAAAAGTGATTTCAGAGTCTTGCTCCCTATTATCACTCTAACTTCATTATCTATTTTTCACCATCACTTACTCTGCTATAACCACAATATTGTTTCTTTGCCTTGCTGTTTCTATAATAGTCCTTTCTTTTTTTCACCTCATAGCTTTGGCACTGGTTGTCTACACCATCAGGAAGGCTCTTTACCTAGAAAAAAACAAGTCTATTTTTTTCATATTTGTCCTTCTTTATGATGTTTGACTTAATATTATATTTAAAATTATCATCTACCACCCTCCCTCAACATTCAGTATTCCTCTTAACACTGTTTCATTTTCTCATTTATTCATACCATTTATAATGTGATATATAATTTAGTTACTTACCTTATGTATTATTTATTTTATATTTTGATTTCTTTGTCTACCACTAAAATGCGAGCCTCATGTAGGCAAGAATATTTATCTCTTTTGTTCACTAATGTTTCCTAGTACCAAGAACAATGCTTGGCATATGATTAATACCAATAAATATTCATTGAATTGAAGATTGAGTAAATGAATGATTTTCCTGTTTAGATTATCTAATATGTCCTTCAAAATCACTTTAAATATTTTTTTGTCATCTTTGTATATTTAAAACACTGTATCCTTTTAAAATTTGAACTTCAGTAAAAAACACAAGCATTCATACTAGCTTCATTAGCAATAGAATTAATTTTTCCTCAATGCAATATATTAAGAATTGCTTATTTTTCCACAATATTTGGAAATATATATCAACAAATATATCAACAGTTTACAGGATGATGGAAATTTTAATAATTGAAGTGTACTAAAGAAGACTTTAGGATGTGCATGCCATTCTTAGAAAGGAGATATTTTTCTTAAAAATTGCTATAGGCAATGGATCAAAATCAATTTAATTCAAAATCAATTTTCATCAAAATCAATTTTCACCAACAGCTATATAAGTAGTAGTCCATTTCATTTCTTATCCCAATTTTTAATCATAACATTCTACTGACAGAAGTTAAATCACTCAAAACATCAATGTTCCTAAACTGAATAAAAATGTCTCTAAAAATACTTGCAAAATATTTAATTCATTCATTCAACAAACATTCAGCAGACATTTATTGAGCTAATCTAAACTATGAGGACATATCACTTTTGAAACAAAATGGGTCCTCTTGGGCAAAGAATTGGATGAAGGAGCTACCAAAGAGTCATATTTTATAGAAATTCAAGATTGGGTATGGGTGGCACCAGGGGATGAGATTCTATCTTCTGCAGGTATGACAGTGTGGTGGTATTTGCCAAACAAAAAGATATCAAGCACAGAACAGGTTTCAGAGAAATAATAAATTTCAGTTTGACCTATTAACCTTATGATTCCTGTATGACATTTGGGTAGATATCTGGCAAATCAATGGAAATGCAGATTCAGAACTCAGGACAGGGCTCTGATATAAAAAACATAATTTTGAACTTTGTATCTTACCAGGAAGCAATTCAATGACACATTCCAGAAAGAATATACAGATATAGAATAGCCACTGAGCCTTATATAATATTAAATTTAAACTATAGACAGCAGAAAATCCAGTATAAGAGAACAATATGTCATAATCAGAGAAAATGATTAGATTGAGGAAATACAGACACATCTTTAAGTTCTTCAAAGGTAAGTGCTATGTTCGTCCACCTTTGCAAGATGGTGCATAGAAACAAAGAAAGAAAAGACATGATATTTATTCACTAGAAATGATTGTTTTATATGGTAATGTGTTGAGCATTTTTTGTAACGTTAAGATTATTTTTCAAATTTTCTTAGAAGTCATAAATATTTTCCTAAAACCTATTTATCTTCATTTCTAATTATCTCATATCTTATGCTTGAATAAAATCCACAGTCAAAAGATATAAACAAATTTCACACTGTTGCTGTCAATTGCCAAAAGCTTTCCAGAAATATTTTACCAATTTATATCTTTATCTTTCAACACACAAGACCATTACAAGCATTGACTATTATTTTTTTGGCTTTAATTCAGCTAATTTGATAGGTAAATTGTGTTTTCTGAATATATTATGTGTCATTGATTATATGTGCTACCAGTGATTTCATCATTGGATACTGAACCTATTTAGGTTATAATGTGTATTACATTCCATTAGTTTTGATATTTTATGAAGATTTATTCCCAAGTCACTATTATTTATGTGTTTTTCTTTTTTCCTTGGAATATTCAATACAGTCCAGTCAAAACTACTATTATTTCACATATTTTCTTATATGTTACATAGGCGTATACAAAATGAAACAAAAAAATCAAATTTTATTAGTATTAACCAGTTGTCTTCTTTTTTAACACAGATACATGTTTTTCTCTTTTTTTGTTATGATTTTTTGCCTTGTCAGGTCAAATTCCACTCCAAAAAGGGTTCATTCAATGAATCTAAATTCAAGTAATAGAAAATGTACTTTCACTTACTTTTATCTATTTGCCTGTTATCCATTCTCACACTTGATTCCCCGGAACAAGTGAAATTAAGCAGAAAGAATTACTTACATGACTAGAATAAGGCTGGGGAGCTAGGCTGATGCTTCCAGTAATACAGCATGTATATATGTATGTATGTATGTAGCTATGTATATAAATAGATTTTTATTTTTACTGAAAGTTAGCTTGCAACTCCACTCAATCTCTTGATTCATTCTTTGATTCTTTGACCATTTTCTTTGCTATATTTTATAATGCATGTAGTCAAAATGGCTAAACCAAAGTTATAATTTAATTTTCAACTTGGTAATCTAACTATAAGACCAACATATTTGATCATTTATCTGCTGATATCTGTCTTTAAAAATTCAAGGAATGGGAATACATAGAAAGTAGTAGGATATATATTAATACATCATGAGAGGTGATACTTTATTTCTTCACCACTCTATTTTTAGTATCTATTGTAGAACAAGCACAGTATTTATTGATAAACAAAATGAATGATTGTTTTATGAAGTTATGAGTTTTTAATGAGAAATTTAGCATCAACAAAAGAGAAAATAGAATGAATGGCTAATTCTCCAAGGCTTTCCATATTTCTCTGTTTTTATATCCCTTCCTCTCCATACTCTTATTTTCACAGTTGGATTATAACCAACTTCAGAAGATGGCTATGGAAGTGATGTAGTATTATAAAAGCATTTTGTTCAATAGCCATAAATTTATTAGTAGAAAAAAGCATTGCCGTAACAGTTATTATCCCTCTTCATTTCACAATAATCTTCTTGACAACCTCATTCTAATGCATGCGCATATCACTCTTCTTGAGGAAATCTTGCATATCCTATAGGGACTGTTTTAGGCTACCACAGACAATACTCTTTTGCTTTAAAACTCTGACCATTCCATAGTTCATCCAAAAAACCTACTAGCAAGTAATGCCAACTCAAGTTGAAGTAATTCAACTACCAAAAAATGTTTACTGTTCCTATTTCCAGCATATTATTCTTTAACTAGAAAAATTCCTGGTAGGTATTTACTTATTTATGTCATTCTCAATTTCGGTTTAGAGCATTTATAAAAGTAGAGCAGCTGTAGGATCTATATTATATCAATAATTGATAATGCTGTATGTACACTGTGCAAAATTTTCATCTGCAGATAGAAGCACCTGGGGAAAAGAAGCTCTAGATCAAAGTAGGCTCATTCAGATCTCTAACAAAATTAACAAATAAAAGGGAGATAAAAGTTTAAGAAAAAAGCCACCATTTCACTGAAAGCCTTGGAGTTCTACAAAACATTCTCTCTCTTTCCCTTTCTCTCTCTCTCTCTCTCTCTCTCTCTCTCTCTCTCTCTCTCTCTCTCTCTCTCGTCTCTTTCTCTCTCTCAAACACACACACACACACACACACACACACACACACACACACAGAGATACTAAGTATACCTGCCACTCAGAAGAATACAGTAGTGGCAAGTTCAACTTATAAAAAAGATAAAAACTCAGGCTTCAGGGCTGGAAATTGCCATATATCCTATTAAGATTTTTTTTTTCTCTTTCAACATTTTTATTGCTCTGCTCTGATAGAAAAAGTGAGAATTACAGCCAAATAGTGAAACTTGCTGAGTTTTTATAGTCCTCTCAATATGTTGCCTGTTGGTTTAGTATCTATAGATTTGCAAAATCTATCTACATGAATCTGAAAGTAGGGAAAAATAAAGCTTAAATCCTATGTATTAGGGTAAGAGCAAACAGTTTAGGTTCAGTTTTCAATAAATGTTATATTAAGATCTTTATCAACCTGTATGAAAAAAATGCAAATGCTTAAAAACTTTAGATACTCTTGAAGAAAACTACTGTGTGATCCTTTTGTTCCATATATTTTGGACAACAAAATGATAACTGAGTCTCGAAAAGTTATACTTTTTTTCTCTTCATACAAGTTTTGAGTAAATTTAAATTAAATAATTATTATATTCTATTTAGTATTTAATTTTTTTCTTTGTTAATGGTTAGACAAAAATTTTATTCCAATTCATAACTTTCTAAGTCATATCTTAGTGTAAAACTGCATTTAAAACAGCTAGTTTATTATCTATGAAGGTAAGATACCTAGATGTCACAGGACCGGGAAGGAAGGTGGAAAAGAGCCACATGAGAAAAATACACACATTTGTTTAATGTACTGGACAAGCCTTCCCAAGTACTTGGTTAGATTTTTCAATGTACAGACTGAAAGTTATTGTATTGGTATAGCACTTAGCCTTGTCCAGAATTCCAAAGATGATGATAGTAAATATTTCCAATGAAGGTGAATTTTCACATTAAAGAATGTAAAGAATAATTTATTTTGTGGTGATTGGTAAAGTCCTTAACAGCATGAGACACTAAGAGTCTCTATGTTATTCCAAAACCAATAGAATGTAATAATGTATAATATTGTTCTCAGTTTTCTTTACTTTAGCATAGAACAGAGATCTAGAAATTAGAGGAAACTTTTCCACTACTCACCCCCATTCTTTCCCAGAGCAAACCCTGGGAGACATCAAAGCAAATGTTACATTCACTCCTAGTTACAGCCAGCTGAGGCTTGACAGGAATAATCTCCTTGAAGTGATTCTCTCTGCTAACACTTTATGCTTATCACTGTCAAGTAGTTATTATCATTGACATCTGGCAGAATTTCAGAGCTTACCATGTTGTCTAGCACCTGCCAAAGTTTATGTATAAAGCTCAGATATTTATTAGGAATTGCTCAAATTAATTACTATTTCATTAGTGATTTTATAGTGGTCTTATATCCCACTAAATTTTAACAGCCACATCTTAAGACAAAATATTTTTCCATAAAATTTTTAAAAATTCAACCATTGTTGAATGGCAACATATTTATAGTCCCACATCTATGTAACCAGTTCAGATTTCTATACTTCTTATATGTACCCTATTTCTGCTATCAAAAACAATCCACAGTGGAAAAAAGCATTAGGAAATAACTCAGACATTATAAATTTTAATTCATGTATGTTTATATCTAAATCTTTTCTTACTCAGTGTCCTTTGGTATAAAATATATTATTGAGAAAGTAAAGAATGTGGCTAAAATAAAATTTATTATCTACCATTTGTTTTTATTTTAATTTATTTTTATTACAAGAGTTCTTTGATTAATTGCCACATTGGTAATAGCCAGTTTCTGTATAAGTGATTTAAATTTGCAAACTTTGGAGGATCATTTGTTTTTAACATTTTAATCTACATTGTAACTATTAGTTTTATGTTAACACCCTTTGATTCTCCACTGATGAGAATATATGCTCTATGTCATTTCCTTCTCTATACAAAAATTTCAATATATACATAGGAAAGTGTTTGGGCTTGATGAAAATATATATCTTCCTTAACTTTATCAACACAAGGTATTATTCCAAAATTTTGACAATGTTGGGTTTTGCCCTTATGGAAAGACAAAAAATATTTGTCTTTTTGTCAAATGCTGCTGCTAGCTACGGTGATTATTATATCTCAAACAATCAGAAAAGTTTTCACTAAGTTAACTTTAATTTCCATAATTTAAATGGTTCCTTCCCTCCAATTTATTCATTCATAAGAATACAGAGACCAAAGGCAGCTTCAAATGAACTTACTTGAACTTGAAGAATTGATTGTATTCAGGTATTGTACTGTAAAAATAAAAGAGCCATAAGAAGTAGAAGAGATGCAAAGATCCCTTTTAGAGCCTCATTCTTCATAGACTCTCCTGCAGATAACTTTTTTAAGTTTTCCTTTCACTGAATTCTGGTAGAATTTTCATGATCAATAAAAATTCCCTGAATTCATGTTTTAAGAAACTATGGCTCACAACAGAAGGGGGTTTTGATAGTCACTTAACCATTTATAAACCTTGGAATATTACAAGACTATTACTTGGATGGTTCTTTATATATTTAGTTTCCTATATACTAAATTTAAACATTTAC
The DNA here is from genome assembly GCA_008750895.1 of Mirza zaza. Classification (NCBI taxonomy): domain Eukaryota; kingdom Metazoa; phylum Chordata; class Mammalia; order Primates; family Cheirogaleidae; genus Mirza; species Mirza zaza. Next base: position 5,398 of record VSMD01132499.1, on the reverse strand, counting down.
GAGACTGTGGTAAAATCACAGAATAAAAATGAAACACAAACATGGCATTGCTTTTCAAAGTTTCCTAGGTTTTTAAACTAGTTTTCTAAATAGAATTCATAAATGCTCTATTGAACAATAAACTTGAATAACAGACAATGTTTAATCCAAACTCAGGTATACCATTTAAGCAAAAGAGAGCATTTAGAGAAAAAAACAGTGGTACTTCATTGTTGTTATTCATAGGAAAACAAAACTATGCATAGCTGTGCTTTACAGGTAAATTCACATTAGCTTGACTTTAATATACACATATCTCTATAAAAGATAGAAACAAATATGCTAAATTTTGCAAACTTTTCTTTCATGTTTCTAGCTATAGTGTAGTCACATTAAATATCTCTCTCTATATATTTCTATCTCTCTTTCATATTTCTATCTCTTTCATAATTCAATAGTCTTTTTATTTATATACACACATCTATATATGTACATATCTGTGTATATATAAAATAAAATAATCAACTGTTAAATCACTATATATGTTTGTATATATAGTATTTTTCACATACATAGCATATATTTTATACCTATATAAGAATTTAATGGTTATTCAATTAAAGTACTGAAAGCTTGAAAGAAAAATATGTAAATAGTATATAGTTAATTTAAGGACATGACAACAGTGCTATCTGGCATTTTTCTACCAATTACATCTTCAAGTTTACATCTCCTTTCTGAAGTTACTATTATAATCATATTTTATGCTATCAAAACTGAATATAAGAACATTTATATGATTTGATATAATTTTTTAAGTAATACGTTTTCTTTCAATTTATGAGTATGCCTCTCCATATCTCCATTTATTTTGAGAATTAGCATGTCATTGAGTGTCTCATAAAAAGTGGGCAGTAACTTGCTTTCTTTCACAATCAATCAGAATTACATAACATCTCTCTGAATGTGACAGAAAAAATATGAAATAGCTCTGCTAAATTTAAACTTAATGTTTTTGATATATTAAAATAATTCTAATTTCAATAGAATCATTTTAAAAAGATGATTCTGTTATTTTGTATAAAAATACTAGAAAAATGGCATTGTGAAAGTGAACATTTCAGAAAAGTGAAAGCAAATATTTAATACACTTATGTTTTAAATACTATAATATTTTAAGTAATAATAAGGCTTCCTTCATTATAATAAAGCATATATTACATTTTTAAAAATATTATGTTGCAATAAGAATCATCTTTAGAAAACACAAAATTCTATTTTATAGGTGTTTTCCACTGGCTCACAGAAATTGCTACTATAGCCACTAGAATGAGGAGATAATTCATATGTACATTCAATGCATAAAAATAAAAAGGTTATTGGGCATTTGAAATTAAAGTCAAAAATATAAGAATCAATATGATTTTCTCCTCAAATAATCCAGCGCAGCCACAGTTTCAAACTACTATGATATGTGCATATAAAGTTACTATGCATTACATTATTCTCAGAAGCCTGAAAATTTCAATGGTATGTCGCATTCATGAAGAGATAATATTGCTCCAGGAAGTGGCAGAGCAGGTTCACTGTGCCTGGTTACCATGCCATTTTTTATCACTTGCATAGGTCCAGAGAGACACAACACTCACATACACAATAAAAGTTACATGAAGCAGATTTATTACATAAAAATAGACAGCAACAGACAACAGAATCCTACGATTCAGTATGAGCAAGTTTCTTAAGGCTCAGAAAAGCTGTCCAGGACAAATGGAATCTTGTGTGCATTTTCTCCCACTTAAACCACAGCTGAGGGACTCCAAAATGCAGCCATCCCTGTCCCTATGTTTTGTGCCCTAGGGGTGACATGACAGTCTGGGATAAAGCATTGCAGGATAACGCATCCTGTTTCTAGGTGAAACCAGAACAGATCCAGTTTCAGCCAGTTCCCCCTAATCTCAAAATGTTGCATACCTAGCACATTATATAGTCGTCTTTGAAAACCACAAGTAAAAAGAGAGAAATATTGGGTCAGTCCAAGGCTACTGAAAGATATCCTGTGGGAATTGACATTTTCATAGCCATTCAATGAACATTTATTGAATGTTAGTATGAGCTTGCCACTGTGCTGGATTGTACTAGACCAAATCTCCAAAGTCTGTGCCTTTCTGTCTAATAGTAGGCTAACTGGACAAATAAAATAAAACTACTAGACAGTAAAGAAACAAACTCTTAAAAAATGTGACTGAATCAAGTTACAAAATCAAGTTACAATGAAAAAATAGTAAGAATAATTAAGCTCTAGATTACATTCTGTCACTGCTTATGTGTACCTGTTGTTAATTTTTCTAACTTCTAAGAGCTTTAAATTATCTGTGAAATGAAAAACTTTTAATTTCCCCAGAGTTTCTCATAACCACCAAAGTATTATGGCATGTTAAAAATAATTATTGTTATGCATTAATTTTTGTTCAGTTACATAATAATCTGTCTAGAGGAATCAATCATCATGTTTTATAGTATAAGTTTAGTGATAATCAAATAATAATAGTTAATTCATAATATTCTCAAATACCAATTATATAAAAATCTATAAATATGTCAGCATATATTTTTATATATTTATATTTATATAGATTGATGAATATTGTATACTGATAAATAAATATCTATTATGAATAAACTATTAGTATCCAATAATATATACAAACATAATTGCTTTTATATTTTTGCATAAAATATGTGTATTTTATATATGTACACACACATATGGACAATTGCATTTAGAATGGTGATAGAAATAACATTTTCCTGCTCTCACAGAGTTTAGTGTAGTGAGAGAAAAATCATTAATAAATTAAAAACACATAAATGCATAGTTAAAATTTAAGAAAATTGAAATGGACATATTCAATAAGAATCCTGAATTTCTAAATTTAATTTGCAAATGATGCTTCTAGGTCAATATGAATAGCTCTTTAGTAGGAATAAGGTATTTGGGACATTCTGTTACAGTGGAAATGATGGTGAGCTAATCAAATCAATATGTCAAATAGATAGCTGGATACATGTGCCTGGAGCAGACCAGAGCTGGATACATGTGTCTGGAGGCATTAAAAAAAGATGCCTATATAAATATGTGTTGTCACCATATTATCTGGCACTCAAACCATGTAATTGTTGATGTTATATAAGAACATAGTGCAGAGAGATAAAATGGAAGAGAGGTTAGAAATGAAAGGCAGATGGTGATACGAGGTGAAGGTAGAGGAGTGACTAGAGAATCAGAATATAAAGCACAGATAACTTTGTGTAACAGAACCACAGAGGAGAAGTTTTATAAGAAAACCTGTCACAGGCAGCTGAGACATTGAGTAGAAATTACTCATTTGAAAAATACTGATTGCACTCCTACTATGTGCCATCCACAATTCTAAGCACCTAGCATATATCATTAAAAGAAAACAAACATTGTTTTTTGTGGCTAAGCAGTACTCCATGGTATACATATACCACATTTTATTAAGCCACAAATGGAAAACAAGCACCAAATGTACTTACCATCACATTGGTATTAACTGATCAACACTTATGTGTACATTAATCTGGTGTCGGGCAGGTCGGGGGGGAGGGGATGGGTATATTCACACCTATTGGGTGTGGTACACACCATCTGGGGGATGGACATGCTTGAAGCTCTGACTCAGGCAGGGCAAAGGCAATATAAGTAACCTCAACATTTGTACCCCCGTAATATGCTGAAGCAAAAAACAAAGATTCTTTCCTCGTGGAATTTTCCTCCTCTTCTTTAGCTGTAGGAAAAATATAATATATAATAAAAATATTAATTATATATATCATCAAGTATTTTGGAATCTTCTAAATTCTATGAAAAATAAAATAGAGTGGGTAAGGTATTGTGTGAGTACAGCAACCCAATAGACTGTAGCAAGGGCTGAGGTCAGAGAAATAATGGTAATTGGCTTTCACTTTGAGCTTTAACAGATTAGTGAAATGAGATGAGTTGTATTTTGAGAGAATAATTTTTGTAAATTTTTAGAAAATACATTGTAGGAGGACAAATGTGGAAGCCCCACTTCTAAATAGAGGCTATTACTACAATTCACAATAGAAATGATGGCTTGGACCAAAGTGCATAGGAATGGTAAAATGCATTAATAGGTGACTTCTAGATATATTTTGAAGGAAGTTCCAATAGGATTTCCACATGAATTGAATGAGGACAGAGGAAGACAAAAAGAGGATACTACTAAGGATACTACTACTACTTAGGATACTACTAAGTGGTTTTGGCCTGAGCTACTAGAGTGATGGGCTGCCATCAGCTGAAGTACGGAAGACCGAGGCTGGATTAGAAGAGGTTCAGGAGTTCAGTTGTGGCTCTGTGAATACACTGGTGAGATATTCAATTAGAGACGTTGTGGATAAAGAACTGTGAGTGTAGGACACTAAAGAAAAAGAAATGTGAGCTGGAAATATCAATGTGGATGTTTTAAAACATATAGATATCATTTAAAGACATGAGACTGGATGTGATTACCTAGAGAATAATTGTAGATAGAAAAGATATCCTGGGTATTGCAATGTAAGATGTAAGAGAAAGTGTCATCAAAAGTGACTTGGCTAAAATGAGCAGCACCTAAGTGGACACATAGGTACTACAATAATAGTGTATTGGACAGGGGGACGGGGGGGATGGGTAGATACATATATAATGAGTGAGAAGTGCACCGTCTGGGGGATGGTTATGCTGGAGACTCAGACTTGTGGGGGGAGGGGGGGAAAGGGCAGTTATTGAAACCTTAAAATCTGTATCCCCATCATATGCCGAAATAAAAAATAAATAATTAAAAAAAAAAAAAAGTGTCTTGGCTACATGTGAGATGGTGCTCATTAATATGTCAGAGAGGTCCTCAGCCCCAAGTACTAGAAGGCTAATAGGAAAATCAATGTTAAATAACAGCATACATTACCTTGTTCATTTCTCTCAATGAATTGGGTAATTTTCTCCATTTCAATGCATAGAAGTTTGTCCAAGGACACAAATTGATTAAGTGACTATTAGGAGTGACCAAGTTTTAAATACTAAGAGACATTATAGCTTATACTGCTATTGGATTGGTCTCTTCTTAAAAACAAAAAGAGGAAAAAATAAAAAAAGAAAGAAAAAAGATTATTAAAAATTATGCACTATTGGGCAGTCAAATGCATTTGTTCATTGAATAAATAGATGTATTTGTTCATTGAACAAAACCACTCAGTTCATTTTTGTTTGGGAATTTAACAGGATAGCCTATAAACATCTGAGTCAAATCTCAGAACTTCTAATCAGCATTCAGATCTCATTAAGCATTAATACTATCACTCCTCTACCATTATTTTAATATGTTGTCATTAG